>LR749802.1:5000-50000 GCA_902729485.2 Mus minutoides | reverse complement strand
ATGTTTCTTCTGATTCCCATGACTTTGTAATCTGTCATGAAACTCTGCGATGATACAGGGCACAGGAGATAAAGAACTGACCTAGTGTATGCAGGTGAAATTGCTCGCCAAGTTTGCAATGTTAGAAAGACTAGACAACCATAAAGGCAGCTCTGTCAATTTAAAATGAAAGACTCTTAACCAAAGCTGCTTTCTCAGATTATCCCTCCAAGGATAAAGACAAGAATTTGGATGGACTGGCTCAAATTCAGTGTTCTTCCTATTATCAAACACAGTTGTTATTCAACCGATCTTGGATTCTGTCCTTGTTTTACTTTGTTGTTGATTTATTCCAACTGATAAATAATGAACATCATAGTAATGTTGTGATTGATCAGTTACTTGCTAAATGCTCTTAGGTTATAGCCCAGATATCAGGTCTAAAGATGACTGTGTAAGATCATTTTGCATCCCTGTTACACTGTTTTTTAATAAAATACTTCACAGGGTATTTATGCTGATCTGTCATAACGTAAAAGTTCCATTTTAACGCTATGTATGAGATTTTATTCATTGTTTCAAAATCAGTGTTCTATGGGAAAAGAAAAGATAAAACACTAAATTAACTGGAGATTCTTGCTGCTAAAATAAAGCACAGTTGCCACACATACAGTCGGAGAGCTAATGTAGTCTTCTTGAAAGGCAGGAAAAGTGGACAATACCTTTGTCCACCTTGCCAATAGCTCTCCTCAGGTAAGCCAGTTTCATTCATTTTCAGAGAATAGGCCTTGTAATATAGACCAGGTTTAAATTCATGATGCTAAAAATCAACCCTCCCCCACCCCCAGAGGACTCTATTTGTTCATGGCAGTGTTGGCAACTCTCAAATAGCAAGGCCACTGCTTTTGAGCATGTCCTCCCAGCAGATACTGTCCTGCAGATGTGTGTGCTTGTGTGTTAAAGAATTACTTTTTTGTAAATTTATAATATCCCACTTCTTTTTTCTTTCTTTTTTTGGGGGGTGGCGGGGTCAAGACAGGGTTTCTCTGTGTAGTCCTGGCTGTCATGGAACTCACTCTGTAGACCTCGAACTCAGAAATTTGCCTGCCTCTGCCTCCCAAGTGTTGGGACTAAAAACGTGCGCCACCATGCCTGGCTATAATATCCCACTTTTTTTTTTTTTTTTTTGGTTTGTTTTGTTTGTTTTGGTTTGGTTTTTTTATTGTTGTTGTTGTTGTTGTTTTTCGAGACAGGGTTTCTCTGTGTAGCCCTGGCTGTCCTGGAACTCACTTTGTAGACCAGGCTGGCCTCGAACTCAGAAATCTGCCTGCCTCTGCCTCCCTAGTGCTGGGATTAAAGGCGTGTGCCACCACACCCGGCTTAATATCCCACTTCTTAATTCAGCAGTACACCACGGTACAGAGCCATAGAAAATTTCAGCATGTATATCTCCTATTCCTACATCAGTTTAAAAATCTAGACATTGGTAAAAATGTTTTCACTCAAGTGTCTTTTTGTGATTGTTCCATCTGAGATATTGTGGTTTCTGAGCTACCATTAGAAAAGGAAGTGCCCTCCTTTATTTAGAGTTTGTCCCTTTTAGGATGTGTCCATCCTTATTTAGGGTGTGCCCATCCTTATTTAGGGTGTACCCATCCTTATTTAGGGTGTGTCTGCCCTTACTTAGGGTGTGTCCATGTCATTGTCCCATTCCTGTTTTCATTAATACAGATTCACAAAAATGTTAAGCAGAAAAATGCCAGGGTGGGTCCTGTGCGGGAGGAGTGCTTTAGATCTATTGAAACTATAGCAAGCACTTAACACCTTTACTACATCCCAACTGTCAGTCTCCAGGCTTTTTTTTTTTTTTCTTTTGAGACAAGTTCTCTCTATGTAGTCTTGTTGTTTCTGGAACTTAACTCTGTAGACCAAGCTGACTTCAAGAACACCCAGATTCTGCTTGCCTCTGCCTCCCACGTGCTAGAGCTAGAGGTGTGCGTCACCACAGCCAGCTCTGTTCTATAGCCTCAACACCTGCTAACAACAATCTGTGAGCTAGCTGCTCTTGTATCTTATTGTGCTGATAAGGAGATATAGCAGCATGGAGAGTTTAAATAGGCTGTGCATTGGTTCATGCATGGAATTTGTGGGGAACCTGGCTGCTGAAGGCTCTCCTACTTTCATTTCTTGGAGTCATTATGGCTGTTCAATCTTCAGAGGCTTCCCAATGAAATGTCACTCCTAACTTGTCCTTTCTTACATAATCAGTCTTCAGAGAATAGGTTCAACTCTTTTTCAAGCTACAAAGAAGGTAGGTAGATGAAATGATTTTGGGAGACAATGATTAAAGCCCTGGAGGTGTGTGATTAATGCTTAACTTATATAAGACATTGGGTTTGGTCTCCAATAAAGGAGTAGGTAAGCTGGGTGACAGGAAGACAGCACTTAGAAAAGCCAAGTTCTGAAAAGAACCTCGTAGATTTGCACAAATAGACTGCCATATTTGGCTCTTGAGCTGGAAGATTGTTTAAAGGAGGCCATCACCAAGTGCTACCGTAGACTGTGCATATGTGTAATAGAAATCTAAGTGCTCACAACAGGGTACTTGAGTTGCAGTTATCTATACAGACAGATCACCATAAAAATCCTAATATTACAACTTGGTGAAAAACAGAACCATGTAGGACTGAGGATGTAGCTCCGTGGTAGAGCAGTTGTGTATGCAAGGCTCTAGATTCAATCCCCAGCACTGGGAAGGAGAGGGAGGAGAAAAAACTATAAGCAGGAAAATATAACAGGATGGGAATATAGCATACTGAGTACTATTTATAGATGGAAGTGGGTGTTCAGATAGCCCTGCATAGTGACACATGCCTTTAATCCCAGCACTTGGGAGGCAGAGGCAGTCAGATATCTATGAGTTCAAGGTCATCCTGGTCTACAGAGTGAGTCCAGGACAGCAGAGCTACACAGAAAGACCCTTCCTTGCAGGGGGTTGGGGGTGTGGCATTCAAATGAGAAGGCCAGAGAGATGGGTCATCAGTTAAAAACACTAGTTGCTCTTGCAAAGGACCCAGATTTGGTTTTCATCACCTACATGCCGCCTCCCTGGATCCAGTGCTCACCTGCCTACCTGTCTCCCACAGGCATTAGGCACTCACCTATCTGCAAACAAAACTCATGCCCATAAAATAATTAAGTCCTTTAGTGCTATTCCAAGGTAAAAGGAAAGTTTAAATCCTAGCTAAATGAAGTTGAAAATATCTAAAACAAGAAAGTTGGAGTATATGGAAAAAGACTGCAAATGCTATAAAAACAAAAATAGGAATAACTGCCTATTTAACAAAACTGAAATAAAGACAAAACTAATTTTCAAGAATATCTCATAAAAAGGGAGAATTCTCCAAGATGATTCAACACCCATGAACTTTATTACCCCCAAAAAACATAACTGGGAATGACATAGAGCAAAACAAATAGAAATAAATGAGAATAATTGACAAAGCTGTAATCTTAGACATGACTTCGAAATCAACAAGTCAGAGATGGGAGCTGGGATGCAGACATGTAATCTTAGCACTGGAAGCAGGATTGCCATGAGTCTGGGGCTAGCCCAGGTTACACATGAAGCAGGAGGATTGCCATGAGTCTGGGGCCAGCCCAGGTTACAGGTAATAGAGAAGAGGGGCAGGGCAGAAGAAAAGAAACTTCACCAAAGTCTCTAGACCAAGAACTAGGTGCCTGCTTTAAATTGAGTGAGTGAGCTATGACTTGGGCCAAATCCAGTGTACCTTCTATCGACACTGCCTATTTTTGTCATAACCTATAATAGGTTTCTGGGCTGTAAATGGCTAGTAAAGTGCATGACACAGCTTCAAATAAGAACAGGTTTTTATGTTTTAAGCAGTATGTAAATAACACAATGTCTTTAATGTTGACTTTTGCTACAAAGCCTAAAATACTTACCTTTTGGCCTTTAAGGAAAAGTTGTCCATTCACTGACTACCTCTATGTCAGATTTCTCTTAAGTGGTTAATCTGTCGAACCATCAGGGTAGAATACCAAAATACAAATTGACAATGAGCTATATTCACTCTTGATTTTATTTGTAATTCTATTAGCTCCCTCCCTCCCTCTACAAATACATTCTTCTCATCCTTAAAAACTGAATTTCCTGTTGGGTGGTGGCTCACACCTTTAATCCAAGTTCTTGGGAGGCAGAGGAAGGCAGATCTCTTTGAGTTCAAGGCCAACCTGGTCTACAGAATGAGTTCCCTGACAGCCAAGGCTACTCAGAGAAATCTATTGTCTCAAGAAATAAGAAAACAAACAAAAAAATTGAAATTTCCCAGCTTAGTGTGGTGGCACAGGGTCATAATCCTAGGAGTCAGGAAACTAAGACAGGAATATCATAAATTTGAATCCAACTGACCTCAACCCCATTTCACAAAACTTTCTAAATTCCTGTGAGCCACTGCTCTGCTGGTCTGGAAATGGACTGTGGCTACCTTATCTCTAGTAGCCCTCATCCTTATATCCTCTTTCTCAATCCCTGTTTGTCGGCTTTCACTTTTATGCATGAGTTTAAACTCCTAAGTCCTCCTTTTTACCCTAAATTGGTACTCTGCTCTATCTATCCCAACTGTGATTTCTTGGAAGCCTTGCTCTGCCAGAGACCTCTTCTCCTTGACTGGCTTATCTCTTCATGACCACTTCCATCCTGATGCTGTCCATGTATCCCACTTTTCTTTACAACAGGCTATACTATCCTCTAGAGCAGCGAGAAGTATCTTAGAAGTGCAGGCTGAGGAATGGTACTCCCCCCAGCCCCAGGGTCGGTCTTTCTTTCTTTCTTTCTTTCTTTCTTTCTTTCTTTCTTTCTTTCTTTCTTTCTTCCTTTCTTTTCCTTTCTTTTCCTTTCTTTTCCTTTCTTTTCCTTTCTTTTCCTTTCTTTTTTTCTTTCTTTCTTTCTTAGATATTTTCTTTTTTATTAGATAATTTCTTTATTTACATTTCAACTGTTATCCCCTTTCCTAGTTTCCCCTCTGAAAACTCCCTATCCCTTCCCCCCTCCCCCTGATCACCAACCCATCCACTCCTGCTTCCTTCCATAGAACCTTCACAGGACCAAGGGCCTCCCCTCCTATTGATAACTGACTAGGTCACCCTCTGCTACATATGCAACTAGAGCCATGAGTCCCACCATGTTTTTTCTTTGGTTGATGGTTTAGTCCCAAGGAGCTCTGGAGATACTGGTTAGTTCATATTGTTGTTCCTCCTATGGGGCTACAAACCCCTTCAGCTCCTTGGATACTTTCTCTAGCTCCTTCATTGGGGACCCTATGCTCCGTCCAATGGATGGCTGTGAGCATCCACTTCTGTATTTTTCAGGCACTGACAGAGCCTCTCAGGAGACTGCTATATCAGGCTCCTGTCAGCAAGCACTTGTTGGCATCCACAATAATGTCTGGTTCTGGTGTTGTTTATGGGATGGATCCCCAGGTGGAGGCAGTCTCTGGATAGTCATTCCTTTAGTCTCTGCGCCATACTTTGTCTCTGTTACTCCTTCCACTGGGTATTTTGTTCCCCCTTCTAAGAAGGACCGAAGTAGCCACACTTTGGTCTTCCTTCTTCTTGAGTTTCATGTGTTTTGTGAATTCTCTCTTGGGTATTCAGAGTTTCTTGGTTAATATTCACTTATCAGTGAGTGCATATCATGTGTGTTCTTTTGTGATTGGGTTACCTTTCTCAGGATGATATCCTCCAGATCCATCCATTCATAAATTCATTGTTTTTAATAGCTGAGTAGTACTCCATTGTGTAAATGTACCACATTTCCTGTATCTATTCCTCTGTTGAGGGACATCTGGGTTCTTTCCAGCTTCTGGCTATTATAAATAAGGCTGCTATGGACATAGTGGAGCATGTGTTCTTATTATATGTTGGAGCATCTTCTGGATATATGCCCAGGAGTAGTATGGCTGGATCCTCCAGTAGTACTATGTCCAGTTTCTGAGGAACTGCCAGACTGATTTCCAGACTGGTTGTACCAGCTTGCAATCCCACCAGCAATGGAGGAGTGTTTCTCTTCTTCCACATCCTTGCCAGCATCTGAGTTTTTTATCTTAGCCATTCTGACTGGTGTGAGGTGGAATCTCAGGGTTGTTTTGATTTGCATTCCCCTGATGACTAAGGATGTTGAACATTATTTTAGGTGCTTCTCAGCCATTCAGTATTCCTCAGTTGAAAATTCTTTGTTTAGCTTTGTACCCCATTTTTAATAGGGTTATTTGGTTTTCTGGGGTCTAATTTCTTGAGTTCTTTGTATATATTGGATATTAGCCCTCTATCAGATTTAGGATTGGTAAAGATCTTTCCCCAGTCTGTTGGTTGCTGTTTTGTCTTATTGACAGTGTCCTTTGCCTTACAGAAGTTGGAAATTTGAGTTGAAGTACCAGAGAATTGAGGCAGAAACCCTCACATGAAGCCTTTAGTAAGGGTGGAATGATCTAGAATGCTTTTCAAATGGCTCATTTCTAGAGCCAAGAGTCCTCTGGTTGGGCCTCAGGCCTGGGAATCTGTCTCTTTAGAAGCCTTCCTAGGAACTTCATCACACTAAGGCTCGAAAAGAGTTCTCAAAACAACTCATATCCCAAAGACCCCCTTTTCTGTTTCTATCCCAGTGTCACCCAGCAAAACTTGCCCAGTAAAGCCCAGGGCTCCCTGAAATCCTGCCTGCCTGCCTGAGGAAGGGAAAGGGAACCTTCTCTACATGTTCTCAAAGTTCATCACAGCTGCCCATTTCCATCCCAAAGACCTTCTGGGAAGACATATATACCTACTGCTTTCCTAGGTCTGTGCAACTATCAGGGGCCAAAGCTATCAGGGGCCATCTACTCACCTTACTTCCACCCCCATATGGGAGGCTCCGTGGCGCTTCCTTTGCCTTCTTACCAAGAGAGCCTGTGAGGAAGAGAATGCTAGGTTTTGTCACTGAAGCTTCATGTTTTATAATCCAGATGTTTCTCTTAGAGATTTTTTTTGGAGATGTAAACTAACAATAAAGTGACATCAGACAGTATGGTATTGTGCCTGTGGAGGGCTAGGAGTCGGAGGGCTAGGAGTCAGAGGGTTCATCCAGCCTAGTGGTCAGCCCCAGTACAATAGATGTACAGTTCCTTTAGTATGCCATCTTTCCCAGGAACAGGCTTAAATATGCTTATTGATGAGTGCTATGCTCATTTTCAAATGTGTTTAATAATGCCCTCACTTGCCCAGTGGGCTTGAAGTCCTGGGAATTATTCAGGTTGAAATGTATTAACATGAAAGGTTGCTGGATATAGTAAAGTGTATGCTTGAAGTCCTGCTGGAAAAGCAGAGGTGGGAAGATTATAGGTTTTGAGCCAACCTGGACTAAAAGCAAGTTCCAAGGCAGTCTGAGTTCATAGACCCTGCAGAAAAAGAAGAAAGAAAGGATGGTGGGAATTAAAAAATAAAAAAGACATGGACTTTATGTTTAGTTTTGAATGTTGTGTTAAAAAGACTTAGATTGTCAGTATCTGTGTTCTCACAAGTCACCTTGGTGTGGGCAGGGTGCTGTCTGGGCTAGCACTCTTTTTAACTCAGTTGACCCTGAGTTGACACATCTTTACCTTGTTCCCGCTGATTTTTTTTTCCTTTTTAGTCTATAATTTCTACTGGACCTCAGCAACCAGGACAATCTCTGGAAGAACAAACATTTCAGAACAAGCTGGCCCCAACATCTCTGGCTACTAGTATAGAGGATGAGGGAGCTCAGTCTGAATGAAACTGAATGCCGAAGTCTGAATGCCAGGGCAGCAGCCCGCTGCTCCATTCCAGGAAAGCATTGCACATTCTAGGCAAAGGGCAGAACATCCCGCTGGCATTTCAAATAGCTCTTGAAAAGCAGCCCTCCTCCATTCTTGTTCATGTCCAGCAGGGTTCAGCGGGAGCAGGCAGTGCCCTTGTGTTCGGGGTTAATTGGTTCTTTGGTGTGAGGCTTTTATGTCGTTTCTCTCAAGATCCACCTCTTACTCTTCAGCCACTGTCCTATTCGCTTGACTTCTAAAAAAAATTTGGTCTCCAATTCCTGTACCATCTTAGGACTTCAGTTTGTGGTTTCCCCTCCAGGGCCACCTGGTCACTTCAGCAGAGGACACCTGAGGTCTCCATTCTTTCTGAGGTCTTGCATTCCTGGCCTAGAGCTAGCAAGTGACTATCAGTCCCATGAATGGGCTTGGCTTATTCTTTCTAGCTTTTATATTCAGAGTTCTACTGCCACATTTCTCATATCTAATATAATCTTTCCATGTACCCATAGTCCAGGATACTTTTTTTTTCAATATAATTTAAGGTGTAATTGGGGGCTGGAGCTGAAGGCTAAGCAGTTAAGAATATCTGCTGTCCTTGCAGAGGACCAGGATCTGGTTTCTAATACCTCAGGGCAGCTTACAATGTCCTCTAACTCCAGCTGCAGGAAACCTGATGCCCTCTTCTGGCCTCTGCAGGTACTTGCATATATACAGTGCACTGTACATATACTTAAGGACACAAATACACATAAAATGTAAATGATACATGTTTTCTTCTAAAGCATTTAAAGTTATAAATTATTTACACAAAACTAATTGTTAAAATGTCACTTTGGAAATTTTAACTAAATGTTATGGCTTTTTATTAAAAATAAGAAAAAGAAGACCCTTTCACAGACTTGGGATTCAATGTCCATAAGTGAATGTAGAGAATTCATGTGATACTCTGTGTGTGTTACCATGAGGCCTCGATTGTTTTTCAAATTTAAGAGAGCGTGGTACAAATTAGTAATACTTCAAGCTATTGCTCAACTGCTGTATGAAACTGCTCCAGAGCCATGCCTATTCCAGGAAGCCTCTGGAGCTGCCCATCAACACATAAAAGAGAAGTCAGGAAAGATGAGCTCAGTGCTCCAGCAGTAATGACTGGTTACACAAGTATCTGTTCCTCTCGTGTCATCTGAGAGGAAGGGCTTGACAGGTTTGTAATCTGTCTTCTAGCTAAGATACTCTTCCTCACGACTGGAGTAGCCTATTCTTCTGATGGTGACTTCCCTGGTGTTTTATGTTTGGATGTCACCTCCTTTTGTGTTACTCTTTGGGGACAAGGCAGATGGGGGAGCTGCAGTGATTTGAAAGGTGTCAGGCCTCAGAATGATATTTAGGTTCCAGGCCATGCTGTGCTGGCATGAAGTATGGAGTCCCAGTGAATACATTTACTATGTGTTCGTTTATGGAATGCAGGCCAGAGGCAGCCTAAGATCCGAACTCTCCTCCACAGGTCTAAGAGCAGTTATCACACTGAGAATTTTTTAGTTAAATTTGGAAAAAATGTGTAGGGTTTGTTCGAAAAGATCTAACTGATGGCTAGATTCTTAGGACTAATGAGTTAAAATTTTGTCTTTTCATTGTTTTTTCTTTTTTCCCTCTTTAAGTGAGGCTGGAGAGGTAACCCAGAAAGACAAATGTCACTTCTCTCTTTTTGGAGGCTCCTAGCTCCAAATCTTCAGGTGTGAATACATAGCTTGTAGTAACTCCAGAAATCAGGATATGGGGCTTGGGGAGCAATAGAGAGGAGAAAAGCAGAGGAATTCCTCCAGGCCACCCAGTGGCACACACTTCAGGCACCGCTACAATGAACAAATACGTGATGGAGAGATGGGAAAGATAGGAACCCAAAACAGTGGAGAGAGGCAGACCTGGAAATGGGACCAGGCTGATGTTAGGCTGATGTCACTGCTACCTGAGGCCATAGTGATGTCCAGATCCATGCTACTGCTTAGGACCAAGGCTGGGTCCATGGTGCTACCGCAGCCAGGGTCTGTGTTGTTCATATTCTGTTTTACCACTGAAGGCCACATGACGTCTATGGTCTGTCTCTGCTGCGGCTTGAAAGCACGTTGATTGATGCCTGTGGACCAGGCCACTGCTTGGGACCATACTGATCTGAGTAACTGTGGTCTGAGCTGTCTTTGGTGGTCTTATCTGAGTCTGTGGGCCTACTGCAGCTTGGGGGCTGTGTCTGTGGTCTGTACTGTCATCAGAAACCGTATGGAAGCTCATGATTGCATAATAGTCCCATTGATTATTAACAACAGGAAGCTATTTTTGCAGTGATGCTGATGATTACAGATGCAAAATTGAGATAGAGGAACATGGAAGAGTTCTGTGACGACCCCTACTCCCACCCCAACCTCCAACCCCCCAAAACGTAGCAGCCTTAACAGGAAACCATCAACAAGAAAGAAGCTAGAGAAATAGCTTGGTGGCTAAGAGCGTTAGCTGTTCATCCAGGGAGGCTCAGTTCCCAGCACCCACATCACTCGTAACCATATCACAACTCCAGTTCTAGAGGAGCAGACACCCTTTTCCCTCCTTGGCTGGCACCAAGCATGTATACGATGCACAAACATACATGCAGGCAAAACATCTTTACACATGAAAATAATTTTTTAAAAAATGTGTCTAATATACCTTGTTCTAGAAATCCTACCTAATGCAATAAGATAAGAAAGGGGAAAGGTATACTTACTAGGAAGGAAGAAACAAATCTTTTTGTTCACAGGTGATATAATTGTGTAGCTATTTCTTCATAACTGAAACATTTGCTCCTTGGGAGGAAGGAGGCTAAGACTCACAAGGACCAGAAAGTCTTTAGTTTTAAGATTCACTAGGACCCTCTCCAAAGGCTATATAAGCAGTAAACAGTTAGGGAGAGATAAGAATCTTTGTTGGGGCTGTTGTCCAGGGAACTCTAGAGATGCAGCTTGGTGACCTGTGCTGGTGATGAAGTTTGTGGATAATGCAGCTACCCAAAAGTCACCATGTACCTTTAAGTAGCCCTAATAAACTCACTGATTCATCAAACTAGACTTGTAGTAGATTTGTTTCCTTTGTATGATGCTGGTGTTCTTCTGGAACAAATAGACATCTGTTCATGTCTCCCCAGAAAAATCACACAGTACAATCTGTGTAGATTAAAGGAATCAACAACACAAACACTTGGGAAGATATGTGATGCTAGTGAGGTTGCAGGACAAGCAGTTAACATCTGAAGGTCAGTCTCTTATACACCACCAAGGAACAAGTAGGATCTGAAGTTTTAAAAAGTAATGCTACTTACACTAACACTCCTTAAAATGAAATAGATGTAAATCTAACAAAATATATACTGGATCCATATGAGAAAAACCACAAAACATTAATGAATAAAAGAAGCGAATTAAATGGAGATATATTGTATGCTCATGGGTGAAATGACTCAGCATTATCAAGATATTAGTTCTTCCAAAATTACTGTAGCTATAGACTCAATACAAGCCATATCCGATTCCCCAGAAAGCTATTTTGTAGCTATTAGCATCCTACAGTTTATGTGAGAGAGGCAAAGTAACTAGAGTAAGCAAAACAGTATTGAAGGCACAGAGCAACACTGAAGAGTTGCCCAACCTCAAGACTCAACTATAAAGCTACAGTGACCAGGTGAGTAAAATATTAGGCAAAGAACAGGCAAAGAAAGCAAAGTTCAGAGCTCCAAGATAGACCCAGGTAAGTATTGCAAACTGGCCAATAGCAAAGGAACAAAGTCAATAAAAATGAATCAATGGTAGCCTTTCTAAAAACAACGGAACTAAAACAACCAAACATTCATATGCAAAAAAGAAAAAAAGACACAGACTGTATCTGTCACAAAACTTATACAACTAAGTCTAAAATACAAATATGAAATCCCCAGAAGAAAAGCTAGATGACCTTGGATTTGTTAATGACTTTTTTCATTTATTTATTTATTATTTACTTATTTCAGTATGTGCTATGTACACACACACACACACACACACACACACACACACACACACACGCACGCACACGCACGCACACACACGCGCACACACACACACACCATGGCCAGCCATGTGGGTCCCTGAGTGTGAATGCAGGCTGTTAACCTAGAAGCCAAGCACATTTACCCAATAAGCCATCTCACTGGCCTGTTGAATGTGACACATGTCAGACATGACCTGTTGTGCTTTAGGTCTTAAATGTCACCTAAAGTCCAAGTGTCAATATTCTTGTTCCTATGAAGTGTTCTTGGGAGTTTGTGGAGCTATGAGCATGGGTGTGGGTTGTAATAAAAGATCTTCAGGTTGTTAGTGGTATCCCCTTGAAAGAGAACTCTAGTTCCTTTCTCTTCCATGTCCCCTGGCTCACCACGAGGAATCCGTTGAACAGCTTTCCTGGGCTATCTACCCCTATTATAAAGTACTGCTTCTCCCCAATCCCAAAAGTAGCAGGGTAAAAAAAAAAGTGGGCTGAAACCTCTGAAATGGACAGCCAAAATGAACTGTCTCTAAAAGCTGACCATCTCAAGTGTTCTCATAATCGTAGGAAGCTGAGTAGCACATGACTCATGAAAGACTCGAGAGGCTGAAATTAAGGCTCTGCTCTGCAGACAACATGGTTGAGAGAATAAACAGGCAAACCACAAACTAAGAAGATGTTTTCCAAGCATTTTTATCTATACTAGACAAAGTAATACCCAGCAATAGGAAAAGAGCCAAATGAAAAAGTGGGCTCGAGGTCTGCATGGTTCAAATGGTTAAGAATGATTGTTGCTCTGATAGAGGACCTGAGTTGAGCTCCCAGCACCCACCATTGAGAACTCACAACCCCCAAGTCTAGAGGTTCTAACAATCTCTTCTGGCCTCTGAATACCCACCGACACAGTACACACACACACACACACACACACACACACACACACACACACTTAAATAACAAAAATAAAAGTTGGACCCAAACATTAAGAGGATACCCAGCAAAGGAGAATTACAGATGGCAATCAAACACGTGGAAGTCTGCTCTGCATTAGATGCTGTCTGGGAAATGCAAATCCCTACTATATTCTTGCCACAGAAGACTACACGTGCCTGGAACTGCCATGAGTTGGAAGCAGCCAAGGCTTTTGTTCTTTGCTGGTGGGACTATAAGGCAGCTCAACCACACTGGAGTACACACTGGCTATTTCTTAGAAAAGAAAAGTGTGCCATTACTAAGCAATCCAGCAATCACACTTCCTAGTACTTAACCAATGGAACTGAAAAAAAAAAAAAAAGTGGGTTTGGCCACACAAACACCTGCATGTCGATGTTTACAGTGGCTTTATTCATACTTGCCAGAATTTGAAGCATCCAAGGTAGCCAAGAACAAGTCAGTTGGTAAATAAATAATAACCTAGCCAGAGTGAAGAATCATTTCACACTAAATTGAAATGAATTGTCTCAGGAGGATGGGGCTCTTGGCCTGGTCACAAGTTGACTGAAGAAAACTGACCACAAGCTCTAGACTTAAAGGCTCTCTTTTCCTCCACGGCTCGACCTTCTAAAGTTCAATCGCCCAGAGCCTGCATGAATCACGGGGTCCCCTCCTTGCTCAGGACTCCATTATTGAGGTGCTGAACTTTCCCTAGATCTAGTACTCAGAATTTACCAAAGGAGTGGTTCCTGGAGCTGCCAGCCCTCTAAACCACTGTGTACAGTGCCTGCCAAACATATGGTATTTGATGCAAAGGTCTACTAGAAGCCTCAATCTTGCATTGACATTGAGATTTGACACTTGGCCCCCATCCCCAACCATGATAACGTTCAGGTCTGACTGCATTGAGCTGTTTGAAGAGACAGGATAAGGGATGAGTAGTTGAATAAAAAGACATCGTGTCTGCTTTCTGGGCCCCAGAGTTACCCCTTTGAGCTTCAGGGACATTCTGAGGCCAACCCAGGGTCTCCAGTGAGGACAGGACCATCCCCAGCTAGACACCTACAGGAATTCTCTCTCTCTCTCTCTCTCTCTCTCCCTCTCTCTCTCTCTCTCTCTCTCTCTCACACACACACACACACACACACACACACACACACACACACACCACCCAGGGCAGCAGGCATCAGCTCCTGCCTGCTCTTCTTGCTAACCAGCATGGTCCCTGAGGCCTTCCTCCTACTGCCATTACAGGACTAACTCAGTAGCCAGTTACCTCAAGTTTTGCACTGGGACAGAAGCTGATGGCAGCTTAAATCATAGGTCTCCTCACCATGGTGTTCCACTAGATATGAGCTCTGTGCTGAACTCACCCTCCCCTCCCCTTCCATGTAGAGACGTGATCACTGTGGTGTTTATCCTTGCCCCATCTCCCCTCTCCTTCATGCCCATCCTTCAGCTGTCATCCCCTATCCCAAATGCCCAGGGATTGGTACTCATTTCCAAACTGAATTAGATAAATTGTTGAAAATTTATTTTTTAAAAAAAGAAATGAATTATCAAGCCATTAAAAGATAAAATAAAGCTAAATAAGCACAGAGTACCCACTGGATGGGGCAACACAGGATTGGAATCTGGATGGTGATATTCAGGAAAAAAGGCAGAATTATGGTGATGGGGAAGAGACTAGTGGGTTCTGGGAGTTAAGGGAGAGAAAGATGAGCTGGTGGGTTGGAGAAGAAGCCGTTGTGAGATGCCGTAATGATGAATCATCCACTTGTCCAAGCCCACAGGACACTGGCCAACACATTAGTGCTGACACTAATGTGACCTATGGACTTCAGAAGTAAGTGTACCACAGAGGCTCATAAGCTTGCTGTGAACCTAAAATCACTCTCTCTCTCTCTCTCTCTCTCTCTCTCTCCTTCTCTCTCTGTTTTTGGTTTTACAAGACAAGGTCTCACTGTATATCCTTGGCTATCCTAGAACTCATTTTGTAGACCAGGCCAGGCTGGCCTTGAACTTAAAAATCTGCCTGCCTCTGCTCCCCACTCCCTTTTTCAAGTTATGACTGATGGTTCTTTCATTACCAATGCTGTTTTGGGGATAAGTAGACTTTCTTCTTTTCTTAACAGTCAATGTATTTGTCTGTTTGTTTGGGCCTGGAGAGATGTCTCAGTGGATCCTATATCCTCTTCTGACCTCCTAGGCACTAGACATACACGTGGTACAAGAATTTTACTGAGTATTTTTGCATCAATATTCATAGAGTAAATTGATCTGAAGTTCTCTTTCTTCATAAGGTCTTTGTGTGGTTTATGTATCAGAGTAGTTGTGGCTTCATAGAACAAATTGTATAGTGTTCCTTCTGTTTCTATTTTGTGAAATAGTTTGAAGAGTATTGGTATTAGGTCTTCTTTGAAGATCTGATAGAACTCTGCACTAAACCCATCTGGTTCTGGGCTAGAACAGTCATCCATTGCTGGTGGGATTGCAAGCTGGTACAACCACTCTGGAAACCAGTTTTGGGGTTCCTTAGAAAACTGGACCTAGTACTACTTAAGGACCCAACCATACCTCCCAGAAGACGCTCCAACATGTAGTAAGGACACATGCTCCACTATGGTCATAGCAGGCATATTTATAATAGCCAGAAGCTGCAAAGAACCCAGATGTCCCTCAACAGAGGATGGATAAAGAAAATATGGTACATTTACACAATGGAGTACTACTCAGTGATTAAAAACTATGAATTCATGAAATTCTTAGGCAGATGGATAGAACTAGAAAATATCATTCTTAGTGAGGTAACCCAATCACAAAAGAGCACACATGGTATGTACTCACTGATAATTGCATATTAGCCCAGAAGCTCAGAATAACCAAGATTCACAGGTCACATGAAGCTCAAGAAGTAAGACAAAAGTATGGATTCCTTGGTCCTTCTTAGAAGGGGGAACAAAATACAGGAGGAGATGCAGAGACAAAGTGTGGAGCAGAGACTGAAGGAAAGGCCACCCAGAGACTGTCCCACCTGGGGATCCATCCCATATACTGTTACCAAGCCCAGACACTATTGTGGTTGTCAACAGGTGCTTGCTGATAGGAGCCTAGATAGCTGTTTCCTGAAAGGCTGTCAGTGCCTGATAAATACAGAGGTGGATGCTCTCAACCAACCGTGGACTGAACACAGGGTCCCCAATGGAGGAGCTAGAGAAAGAACTGAAGGAACTGATGGGGGTTGCAGCCCCATAGGAGGAACAACAATATGAACCAACCAGTATCACCAGAGCTCCCAGGGACTAAACCACCAACCAAAGAGTACACATGGAGGGACCCATGGCTCCAGCTGCATGCATATGTAGCAGAGGATGGCCTTGTTGGACATCAATAGGAGGAGAGGTCCTTGGTCCTGTGAAGGCACTATGCCCCAGTGTAGGGGAATGCCAGGACATGGAAGCAGAAATGGGTGGGTTGGTGAGCATGGGAAGAGGGGATGGCATAGGGGGATTTTGGAGGAGACACTAGGAAAGGGCATAACACTTTAAATGTAAATAAAGAAAATATCTAATAAATTTTTTTTTAAAAAAAGAAAGTTTCCTAGTAACATCAGAAACATATGAGAAAGTTTCCTTATAATGGTAGGCTAACCAGGTAACTGTTACATAGGCCTCAGCATCTTACCTAGGCTCTAACAACACAGATATAAACATAGATTCTGTTTTGCACAATCCAACCAACCACTCCTGGGCCTGTGGCCTGCCCTGGGATATGGTTGATACATCAGTGTTGCTCCACTGAGGGAAAATTGATTTTCTTGTCCCCATCAGGTATCAATTGCAAATCTTGGTTAGGGGTAGGACTGTGTCTTGGTTAGTAGTGGGACTACTCAGTTCTGGGATTATGCCTAGTTTGAACCATGAAGTTCTTGTTTGTGTTCTCATCGTCTCTGTGAGTTCATGTGTGTGTGTGTGTGTGTTCTGCTGTGTCTGGAAGCTGCTGTCTCCCTGAGTCATCTACCACCTCTGGCTCTTCCAGTCTTTCTGAATCCTCTCCTCATAGATCCTGAGCTTTGAGGAGGGGGGTTCAATAAAGGCATCCCATTTAGGGCTGAATGTTCCAAAGTCTCTCACTCTCACTACATTCATCAGTTGTGGGTCCCTGTGTTAGTTCCCATGTACTACAAGAGGAAGCCTCCCTGGTGATGGCTGAGCCCGGCAGGTACTGATCTATACAGTAGAGCAGAATGTCATCAGGAGTCATTTATTGCTATGCTCCTTTAGCAAAATAACAGTTGTAGGTTTTCCCCATAGGCCAATGAACTATTTATTCTTAGCCACATTAGCAGCACAAGGTAAGGGTTCCATCTCATAGGCACACACCTTTAATCCCAGCACTCGGGAGGTAGAGGCAGATAGATTTCTGAGTTCGAGGCCAGCCTGGTCTACAAAGTGAGTTCCAGGACAGCCAGAGCTACACAGAGAAACCCTGTCTCAAAAAAAAAAAAAAAAAAAAAAGTGGTTGGTTAATCCCATAGCATTTGTGCCATTATTACACCAGTATATAAAGTTAGGTCTCTGTTGTAGGTTGCAGGATTTGTAGCCAGGTGAAATTGATGATTTGATAAAATTGATTATTTTCTCCTGCTACCGTGAATATTCCAGTACCAAAAATGTTAGTCATCACGAAGCTTCTAGTTAATTAATTTAAAAGCTATATTTTCTAAATGACTTTGTTACTGTGTTTTCATATAGATTGCTATTTCCTCACTTAAGAATTGGCTTCTGCCAGGCAAGGTATACATACCTTTACTCTCAGCCCTTGGAAGGCAGAGGAAGGCAAATTGATGAGTTTGAGGGAGGCAAACTGAGTCTGAGGCCAGCCTGGTCTGTTTAGTGAGTAAGCTCTGGGCCAGTCAGAGTTTTAGAGGAAAGTGGGTGAGGGGGGTTGCTGACATAAGAAAAGCTAACTGGGCTCCACCCACCCTTGTGGGGTCTGGAGAATGAACAAGACATATATGTATATGACAGAAGTACATTCCTGTTTTCAAGCCAAGTGTTTAGGTTGAGGACCAGAGAGGAGGTGGAGCCACTAGCCCTTCCCCACCAGTTTGTCCCTAAAGTCATAGGATACTCTCTGGAGTGGGATGAAGGTGAGTCTAGGAAGATAGCCCAACTTTATTTTTCTTAACAAGCGAAATATGAAGTTAGGCCAGGAGCTTCCAAGTATGGGTAATGAGAAGCCCAAAATCTTAAGGAAAAGCAAAAGAACAACCTCAGAAAACAAGCTGGAGCCTGGATACATCCAGCAACACTGCCCTTGAAAAGCAAGAAAGACACTCAAAGGGAAGATTCCCGGCTGCCCTCACTGGAGAAACATGGTGGATGTGGGAGCAGCAGCTACAGAACGCAGGATACACCAGACGGTGATGGAGAACTTTGCCTCAGCTGAGCATGGGTCCCTGGGTGCTGGGGAGCAGGGCAGAGTTCCTCAGGAGGAGAAAGATGAAAGAAGAAGCCTTTGGGCAAATTAAAGTCAGGTGGGTTGTAAGACTTTTGTTTGTTTGTTTTGTTCTTTGTTTTTTGAGGTAGAGTTTCCCTGTGCAAAAGTCCTGGCATGCTGGAACTCACTTCGTAGACCAGGCTAGCCTCAAACTCACAGAGATCCACCTGTTTCTGCCTTCTGTGGGTTGGAATTAAAGGAGTGCACCACCATGCCAGCCCAAAGGCTGTGAGACTTTTCAAATTAGGATTACAGGCTTTTTTTTTTTTCCTGGCCGGAAAACACATAGAATTAAGAACAAGAGGAGGAAGAAAAAGTTAGAACCCTGAAAGCTTTGGGATATAAGAGAAAGAGTCCTTTCTCCAAGCCCTGCCCATCTTAGCATCCCAAATAGCTAAGACCATATCCTAAGAAAACCCCTATAGTTAAGGATTCATTAGACAAGAGCTGCCTCCAGCTCCTTTGTAAGGATGATGATCCCATTCCTGAGGGTAGACTCCTCATGATTTACCACTTCCCAGGGACCCCATCTCATTATACCAGGGCATCTAGGCTTCAGCCTATGATGGGTTTAGAAGGAAGAAAATATTCTGACTACAGCAGTGGCTACTTGCTTGATCTCTGTAGGGCTGGATTTTTCTGAAATGCAAAGTGGATATAATGGTAATACTGATGCTGACCTCAAAAGATCACTGTAAGCCAGTTACCAGTCCCACGCTCAGCCATCAGTGAACAGCAGCAGGCTGGGACCACCAGGTGGGTCTCCTGACACTTATCCAATGTTCTTGTCTCCTAAAGTCAAACCAACTGCTAGTGAGTAGGTTAGAAAGTAAATCTGAACCACTTCAGAATCCCACTTTCCTCAAGTTCCAGAACTCCCCTGGAGAGTAAACTTCCTAGACTTGGGCCTAGGTTGGCCATCAGGGCCTCTCTGTGCAGGCAACAGAAAGTGTTGATGCTGTTTAAATACTTTGTTTTATTCTGAGGCGATGGGCACGGCATGTGGGTCAGTCAACCCAGAGAGGACACATCCCAGTGGAAAGAAGAAGAGTCCTCAGTTGACTTCTGGGGACTGCTTTCATTTTCTTAGAAAACCTCTCAGGGGCTGGTGAGATGGCTCAGCGGGTAAGAGCACCCGACTGCTCTTCCGAAGGTGATAAGTTCAAATCCCAGCATCCACATGGTGGCTCACAACCACCCGTAACGAGATCTGGCGCCCTCTTCTGAAGACAGCTACAGTGTACTTACATATAATAAATAAAATAAATCTTTAAAAAAAAAAAAAAAAAAAAAAAAAAAGCCTCTCAGGTTAGACATGGGCATGAACAAGGATGCTGAGAAGTGGGCATGAACAAGGATGCTGAGAAGTGGGCATGAACAAGGATGCTGAGAAGTGGGGTGGGCCCTTCAGCTTTTGCCGAGAGCGTCTTACTCTCTTTCTGTTTTGTTGCATAAAATCTGAGCTCCATATCCTCTCAGACCTTGCAAGGTTGTGTTTTAAGCAGGACTTTTAATCAAGTTGTTAGGAGTGTGAGGACACAGAACATCTGCCTGGAGGAGACAGACAGACAGACAGACAGACAGACAGACAGACACACGTGTACACACACACAAGCATACACATGCTTTGTCTTTTCTCCTAGCAATACAGATTCAAAGACCTGCAGGGTTCCCCCTCCACCCCCGCTGGTACCATTTCTCCGTCTCAAATGTGCTCACCTCATTACAACACCTTCAAAATGAACGAACGAGACCTGATGAATAGTTAAAGGCGTGATTAGAAGTAGGTACCTGGCCTTGTTTCTCTCTAAACTGGTTGATTTATGTCTTGTTGTGATTTTTTTTAAGGACACAAAACTACTAATTTATGTGTGAAAGGACATTGAATTAATCCTGAAGATCCCAGCAGCCTTTAAAGATCTGAATCATATGTTGGGCTCCTTTAAAACTTGCATTGGAAATTAAGGCGGAAGAAAGCCCTTTAATTTGAAAAGTGCATGCACGGTGTCTGTCCCTGGGATGTCTGCGGGGTCATTATTCAGAAAGGTTAAGGAGGGACTTTATTTTTTTATATTCACTATGTATTTCCCAGTTACAGCTCACCATGGTGCATTTCAACTTATAAAGGGAAGGAGATAAAAAAAAAAAAAAAAGAGGGGGAGGGGAGCTCTTTCTCCACTTCCCACTTAATTTCCTCGCCTCCACGCCAGTCCCAGCTTAATGAATGTAATTGCTACCTTTGATGAAAATACTATTATCAAGATCACACATTACATTGGAAAACAGTTTTTCTTTAAACACAGCTACTGCAGTCTCTAATTATGCATGTAACAAGTGTCTCCTGAACAAAAGATCACGTTGTGTACAATTGCTAGGAATTGGAGCAGGGCGAATTTGAACAAAGGACAGATTAGATTTGCTCCCTGCTCCACAAAGCCCATCCCTCTGATTAATTTCCTGCAAAACCTAAAACAATTCTCTTAAAAGGCACTCACCCCCCTCTCTCCAGAATGATCCATATGCCATTTGGGTCTTTCTATAGGATGATAATGGCCCCAGATTTGAACCCACATTAGAAAATAAGAAAGGGCTTTTATGAACTTCCTCTTTCATATGCAAATGAGCACAAGCTCTTGAGGGATAATGAGCCCCCACCCACCCACCCAAAAGTGACTTTTTCAGTGGCCATAAAAGAGCTCACTGGTAGGGGAAGGTCTACATTGAGCATATTCAACCCAATTATTTTATTAGTTTCAAGAAATGAAACATCTTTACAAAAATACCCTGTGCCTGGTGAGACCGACTGCAGCTTTGGCAAAGCAGCCTTTTGAGAGGAGACACCTTCTTGACTCATGAGAGCAGCATCCTTAAGGTTTTAGAGGACACTGGGTTTTAACTGTGCCTGCGCTGGATGAACAATGGAGCAGACTGAGCAAGTTCTTCCTGGTCTCGAGTTTATCCTTCTCAATTGTGGAAGCTGGACAATGCCCAGTGCTGTTTCCTTGGGTTTACCCACATCCAGAAAAAAAAAAAAAAGCCAAGTTAGTGTCTGTTTAGGCCTGGCTAAGAAGTGTCTTCCTCTGAAGGCCAATGCCAAGGTCTGGCCCCCCAGGTGGTGGATCCAGTCTGTGAGCAGAAACTGGATCCTGAGGACTCTGACCTGAGAGATGGATGTTCTTTACTGGGATGTGGGATCTGGTTGGAGAGAGTGCATCGATGAGGGCGTACCTGACTTCTTTGTCTGGGTCTCAACCCAGTGTGCCCTCCCACTAGGATTCAATTGAAGATCCAGTGATCCTCCCCTCCACTCCCCGCCCCCCAGGAAAGGTCAACAGGCCCAAGTCTGTTGAGAACCTCACTCAGGTAGTCACAGCTTTGCTAAGATATGACTAGTTATGCTATACCTGGAGGACAGTGTGGAGCCAAGTGAATACAGACTAATCTTGCCCAATGAGCTAAAATGAAGCCTGCCTACTTTTAAGTTGTTTCTTTCTGGTATTTGCCACGGAGACAGAAAGCTAAGACTTTGTCTAACAGTGTCTGTCTTAAGTATGAGGTCCTTGAGGCAGCCCGCCTGGGAGCACATCCCTACTCACAATGGTGCGCCCTGGAATAGATAGTCCTCCTGTATCTTCATTTCATCAATGTTAAAATGAGAAAAAAAAAAATTAACAAAGTAGTAAGACAAAGTTAAAAAAAAAAAAGTGAGACTTGTAAAATGTGCACAGAGCCTGCACAGGGGGAGGACTTATCCCAGGTTGTACTTAATAACTGGAAGGTGGCTGACCCAGAACAAGGGTGGCTTTCCAAAGTGCCACCTTCCACCACCTTGATTCCTGGGGAGAGAACCCGGGGCAGTGTTCTCTCCCTCTGTCTATCCGGGAAGGAGAAGTTCGGTGGAACTCAGCTTAAGGAGGTCCCCAAGGGTCTAGAGGTTTTCTCAGCAGTGTGTGACTGTCCTGCACGGGCCTGCTTCTCTTTCTGGGCTTGTCTCTTCTGTCAGGTCGTCTCTAAGACCTGGCCTAGGAGAACCCAACAGGAGCCATGGAGAAGAAAGCAGTCGCCCCTGACCCCTGCTTCCTAACAAAGGGAAGAGGACCAGACACTTAAGAAGTTTGGTCCTGCTTCTCATTACAACTCATTAATGTGTCCTTCAGATGTTTTCCTTAGGGCAGTGAGAGTCATCACAATGCCACTGGGCCACATAGTATCTATGTAAGCTTCAATAGAAGCTTACATAGATACTATGTAGCTTTTATGTCGGTTGAGACCCACATAAACCTACACCCCACCACCACTCTCCCTGCCTCTCTTGTCATCACAATGCCATTGGGCTACATAGTATCTATGTAAATGTCATCCACATAAATCTACCCCCCTACTCCCACCTCATCCCACGCCCACCCCTGCCAGACTCTCCTGGCCTCTCTTGCTCAGCCCATCTCATATAGTATCCTTATTTTCTGTCTCACTAATTGTCAGATGCAATTGCAAAGCCTGTGTATGCTGAATATCAACTGTATCTCCAAATTGTGTACCCTGCAGGATGTCATACCTTCACAAGCATGATTCGGGAAGACCACAGGAATTTTGCAAAAACACTTAGCAGATAAGAAAATGACCATTCTTCAGTCTAAAGGAGAAAAGAATGGGCAGGTGTAACACTGAGGATACTCAAAGTGGGGTGATCTGAGTGCTGTGAACTAAGTTTGGGACACTGCATGATGTGCCCAGATAATTTTATCAAGATGATACTCTCTAAGACCATGCTGTGAAAATTGGCCATGAAGATCGACCTACAGAGTAAGCTATCATGCAATTTGGTGCTGAAAATCCTATATATCCAAGACACATTTGCTTCATTCCTAGCTTAGCCTGTGTTACTAGATGAATCTGTAGCCTTAAATCAACAAATAAATAAATGTATTTTCCTACTTAAGTTAAATTTAAATTTTGAGATAAATTCTTTCTCATTCCTTGGCTCTTCTCATACTTCCTGGGAAAGAGGTCCCTGATTAAGTGTATCTGCATAAAAGGAGGGTATTCCCAGCAATATCTTTCTAAGATGACAAGGATCTGGGGGTAACCCAGGTGATACCTTCAGAACCTGGGAAAACAATTTATATGTTCTCATATAAAAGGCTATAGAGCCTCATTAGTCTGAATAGTGTGAATAGAACACACACAGACATGAACACACACAGACACAAAGACAGAGGGACAGAGGGAGAAGGGAGAAGAAGGAAGGAGGAGGGAGGGAGGGAGGGAGGGAGGGAGGGAGGGAGGGAGGGAAGTTTTGCAGGTAGGAGCAGTCAGTCAGGTCTGCATTTATCTTGCTAGGGAGGGCTTACCCATCTCCCATAGATTATAGATTAGACACCTGGATCTTAGGACTTATGGACACGAGAGAAAGGGCACGTTACACGTTACACCCAAAGCATCAGGCTGAAGGCATGGAATGAGATGAACAGAAAGAAAGTCGAGGAGATGGACTGGAAACAGCCTCTTGCACATCACAGAATCAGAAGATCAAACGGTATGAGTGCAAGCATTGTTCTCTGCTGTGTTACCCGTGTGACCTGTCACCCTCGGCCTCATGAGTAATGGACAGAAAGCCACATGGGGCTCAGCAAGGACCCCAGAAGTGGTCAGCCTGCAATTCTATTCTCATTTCCTCCCCGCTCACTGGCCAGCAGCTCTTCCAGAGCAGCAGGGGTGGGGATGTGAGGACAGGCCCAAGGGCACAGGAGCCAGGGCAAGATGAAGTGCAGGTGGGCTTTTCGCAGCCCTCCAGAGACAGCCCACACATCCATCTCTTGTCCCATTCCTCATGCTGCCTGCCACCCTGGACCAATTGCTCTAAGGACTCCTAGCCAGGAGATGGCATTAAAGACACGTGAACTTGGAGGCAGCATCTCTGAGAGTTGATGGCAGCTCAAACGGCCAGCCATTTCCTGGTCCACTGAGTGCACAGGGGATTAGCATACTGCTGGTGGGGGCTACTCCATCTGTCTTCTAGACTCCTCATTGCCAGCAGCAAGGTGGAATCTATACCTAACCTTTGAGTTCATGAAGGACAATGTCCCAAATGCCCCTGAGACAATACGTTCATGCGGGTGGCCACAGAGCCACACTCTGGTGTTCTCTGAGAAGGCCCAGTAGGATCCATCTTCAATGAGGGGGTGTTAGAGTTTCCTGTGTTTAGGGAGCAGGCAGACTCTTGGGGAGCCAGGACAGTAAGGACTCTTGGCCTTTTGTAGGTTTTGAGGGCTATTTATGAAACACCCAGGCCTGGTGCTGCTTTCTTTGGCCTTGCCAGCAAAACAGGTGGCATTCTAGCAGCCTCTCAAGATGGCCTCTGAGCCCCAATTCCAGGTCTGCCTTCCTAGGAAGCCTTTCCCAAATCCAGCCTCCTCTTCCTCCTTAGCCTAAAGGATCAGTCATTACTCTTCCCTTACCCTTCTTGCTCAGCCCAAATCTCCAATGTTTGTTTCTTTAGTCTGGGCAACTTTGCTCTGCAGGAGCAATGGACTCTGGCTTCCTTCTTGTTCCTACTACTGTCCTAGTTTCAGGTTGGTTTAGATGGCAAAACTCCTCGGATAAAGAAAGGGGACCCAGACTGAAAAGAAGCAATATATTCCTACTATCTATCAAAGGATGCCTTCTAAAATCAGTTGGCTTCAGGAGCCTAAGCCTCTGTACTACAAGGTAGGAGTGTTTGGGGAAGGCTCACACTGACTTCTTTGGAGCTTATAGCCTGGGCAGGATTGTGGTCACTTACCACAACTCCCACTGTTGATGCATGTAGTAAGCCAGGAGGTGCAGAGTTCCCCAACCACAGCTACTGTTTGAATGTGAGATGCCCTTCGCAGGCTCGTGTCTGCACACTTGGTCATCAGGTGGTAGCACTGTTCTGGGAGGTTGTAGAACATTTGGGAGGTAAGATGTGGCTAGAGGAAGTGGATCGCTGGGACCGGGGCTTGTGGTTTGTGCCAGCTGTGTTTGCTTCTAGCTTCCTGTCTGCTTGAGTGTGAGGAGGTAAGGTGTCTGCTCGGTGGAGATGCTGGCCATAAGGTCTCCTCACCCTGACTGATGGTATCCCTTAAACCGTGAGCCAAAATAACTTTTCCTGTATTTTCTGTCAGATATTTGGCTACAGTAACAAGTTACTGATGCAACCACTGTGCTGGATACACCCACATTGGAGGACTGGAGTGAGAAGATTGAATGGGGAGGGAGATGGAAAAGAGGGATAAGAGAGGGGCGTGGGGAGGGACAACAGCACTAAGGACTGTTAGAGTCCATGTGGAAACCAGCTTCCGTAGGAGCTTCCTAAAATGCATACATATGTGACAGAAATCTAAATGGAGTCGGTAAATAACAGGGGAGACAAAGCCACAGCTAGACATCTTTCACTACCAAGTGATGGGTCGAGTCTCGTTGAGTTACTGGTCAAAGAGACCCCGTGGAAAACCCCAAACATCTCAGGTATTGCCCAAGCTATTGGTTGTTCTCCATAAACTGAAAGATAGTAAGGCCTGACTGCTGAAGTCAACACTTACACATATCATTGAACACAGAGAAGTCAAGCTGGTGCCTAACTAGAGAGTTAATCACTAGTAATTTTATGGTACTGGAAAGTATTCTGTACACTACCAGAAAATAATGATGACCATCAACTCAGCTAAAAACCCTTCAGTCTACAATGGTGGCTTGCTCACAAGATAAGCTGGTGCAATATTGGTACAAATGTTGTGAGAATAGCTAACCACTCTGTCATTGAATTTAAGACCCAGTCCATGAAATGGAACCCATGCCTGACACTGCTTGGGTGACCAAGAACCTGAGACTAGATAGTCCATGGGCCTAAGGAAAGACTGTTATTCTGCTAACAGAGGAGAGCAGTAAGATGACTCCTAACAACATTCTGCTGTATCTGTAGATCAGTGCCCGGCCCTGTCCTCATCAGAGAAGCTTCCTCTTGCTGTAGATAGGAACTGACACAGAGACCCTTAGCTAGACAATGTGCAGAAAGTGAGATTCTGGAACACTCAGTTCTCAATGACATGCCTTCATCAAACCCCTCAAGGATCCATGATGAAGAGGATGCAGAAAGATCATAAAAGTCTGAGGGGATGGATGACTTCCAGGAAACGGTGCCCTCCAGACAAAACAAGACTGATACACATATGAGGGTGTGTGAAGGGATTTGAGAGAAGTTGGGGGAGGGGGAAGCATGATCAGAACATTTTGTACAAAATTCTTTAATGAAAAATATTTTTAAAGAGTTTGAAGTTAGCCAAAGTTACAAAACTAGGCCCTTTTTTTTAAAGTGTTGGTTTTGATAAATGTCAGCTTTACAGTGTTTTGTTTTCTCCATCTACAGACTGATATTCAGATAAGAACAAGGGATCATTATTTTGTTAGTGTGACAGGTATTGTAGAGATGTTTATTTTTTGTTTTGTTTTGTTTTGTTTCTTGTTTGCTTGTTTGTTTTTGTTTTTCGAGACAAGGTTTCTCTGTATAGCCCTGGCTGTCCTGGAACTCACTCTGTAGACCAGGCTGGCCTCGAACTCAGAAATCCTCCTGCCTCTGCCTCCCGAGTGCTGGGATTAAAGGCATGTGCCACTGGCTCAGCACGTAAAGGTGCTTGCCATCTAAGCCTGATGATCTGAGTTCAATCCTTGGAACCCATGGGGGAAGGAGAGATCTGTCTCCTGAAAGGTGTTCCTAACCTCTGCAAACAGGCTGTGGTGTGTGAATGATAAATAACCAAATACTTTCAATGAAAGCATGAAGCCCTTCTGAAGTTTGCAAGTTGGTCAGACGTTCAGTGTTTGCTCAGCATTCGATCTGTGTACTTAAACAAAACTCTGAAGCCCTACATAGGTATACAGATTATTGTTCTTTGTGTGTTTGGCACACAACGAGCCTGCTATGAAGAGCTGTTGAAGGCTAGAACTGGGCTTGGGAGGGAAATACTCTGGTTTACTGACTGACTATGGATAAACAAACTGTGGTACGTCCATGCAGTGGTACATCTGCTTCTATCAAAAAAAAAAAAAAAAAAAAAAAAAGGTATGGATTCATGCTACAAGGAGAGTGTGATACTAAACCAAAGAAGTCAATCCCAAAGATACACACAGTTTTGGTTTTTGGTTTTTGGTTTTTGGTTTTGTTTTTCATTTCAAATCTAAAGGCACAGAAAGGCTGTTGGCAGTTATCTGGGGGCTGGATGAGAGACAGGGAGAAGAGGAGAGAGATTGTTAGAGAGTATGGGGCTTCCCCCTGGGAGTTGACTGACTGGTAGTGCTCAGATAAGAGTCGGTGCAGAAAACATTCTAAAACCTACTGTGGGACTGGATGGCTGTGAATATCTACAAACACATTAAAACCATAGAGTAGGGTGTGGTGGCTTTGCACACTCCTTTAAACCCAGCACTCAGGAAGCAGAGGCAGGCAGGCCTATGCAAGTTCAAGGCCAGGTGGTCTACATGAGCTGTTCTCAACCTGTGGATCTCAACCCCTTTGGGATTTGAACAACTCTTTCCCAGGGGTCACCTAAGACCATTGGAAAACACAGATATTTACATTATGATTCACAACACTAGCAAAATAATTCTTACGAAGTAGCAGGGAAAATAATTTTATGGTTATGGGGTCACCAAAACATGAGGAACTATATTAAAGGGTTGCGGCATGAGGAAGGTTGAGAACCATTCACAGGCACATGGTAAGTTCCAGGCCAATCTGGGCTACATAGTGAAACCCTGTCTCAACAATTGTGGAGTTGGGGAGAAGCTAGAGAAATGGCTCAGAGGTTAAAAAGCATTTGCTGCTTTTGTATAGGATCTGAGCTCATAATTATCATTAATTCCAGTTCAAGGGAAATCTGACCCCCTCTTCTGAACACTGGGCACATACAGATACACAGGCTAAACACTTACATAAATAAAATAAATCTAAAACTGAGGCAACAATACACTGACTTGTGTTAACTGATGGGTAGCTCTCAGATAAAACTCAGAACCTTGTGCATGGAGACAAGAACTCCACCTCTGAGCTACATCCCCAGAAGCTGTTCTGGTCTAGAAGAGAGACATATCGACAATGCACTGACATAGGCCTCCTCGCCTGGCGTTTCTCCCCAGGAAGCTCTCAGCTATAGCCAGCTTTGCAGAGTCCCAACATGGACAGGTAGTTCAGGACCAGATTCCTGCTGGACCCAGTAGAATGAGGAGGTGGGAAAGAACCCAGCCTGCTCCTGGCCAAGTCACAAATGGCTGTTAATGCTTCTGCACTTACATACATCGATCGTTCACCTCCCTCTGCTCCCAGCACCGGATCTATGAGTGAGCAAAAAGGAAAAAAGGGTTCAGCTTTAAACTCTTATCACTAAAGTGAGTCTCCCTCTGCATTAAAAAACCACCCAGCCCCGGTGGCAGCAACGGGCTCTGCTCTTGGGGGCATAAATTTGTGTGTGTAGAAAAAAGACTTATTGGCGAATTTAGCAGTATTTTTTGTTGAACTGGCAGTTGCAAACATTACACCAGTATTTATTTGATTCTTAAAGAGTACAAAACCATGGACCACAAATAAAGGAGATGGAGTAATAGTTTGTGGCTGGGCCACTAGCTTTAAACTTGAAATGAAGTGTCCAGTTTTGAGTTACTGTGTCCAACCACCATTTGTACAGTTTGAAAAGTGAAGGCACTTTTCCAGGCTGTCAGTGCGACCGTAGCTCATTCGTGTGAATGATATCACAAAGGAGCAGTTGCTCTGCCCAGAGCACCTCACTCATGACCAGAATATATTAAATGTATTAATCTGGGCCTCACGGCGTAATTTAGGAAGGCCCTTTATTTGACACATTCCTGTACCATCCCTGCTTTATGGCTGGCTCCAGCAGGTAACAATGTCTCAAAAGTCCATCTCCTGAATGAAGTTAAAATCACATGTCACCCCATAGCATATGCAGCTGGCTGGCTTATTTTGCTATCAAAATTACCACCCTGCAACAACATGAGACGTTTAACATGGACAGGTGTGATTTACCTCCCAGGCTCTGGACCGGGTGGTGAGGAGGGACTTCAGTGTCGCAGTGACCACATGCTCAGGGTACTTCTGCTCCCTGCTCTGCTTTTAATGTCCAAACGGTGTAATCGGACTCGGGGATGAAAGTGAGTGCTATTTGAGATAGCCTGTGCTAAATAACTGCTAAGTTTGTTTAGGTCCCTAAGGTTGGGGGATGGGGGGGAGGAACATTTCCAAAGGGTCAGTTCTCTAGCAACACACAGGATTTATAATCGTTTCTAAAGCAGGCTGGTGGCCATCGTCTGTTAAGAATGTGCCTGGGACTTAATGTAGCAATGTCTAATTTTAAGGCTAATGGGAGCAGCCCTGATTTACAATTTAATGCAGTATTTTTCTACCTGCCAGGCTGGCATCGTTGGAAGGTTTACCAAGATAGCAAGAGAAGGCTGAAAAGGCAGGGAGGGTGTGCCTTTCATAAAAGTATGGATCACTCTTTGGGAAGAGGAGGGAAGGCTGTTTGAAACTGTCTGGGATGGGCAAGATGACTCAGTGGGTAAAGGTAGCTTCTGCCCAGCCTGGACCAGGCTGGACTAGAACCCAGAGATTCACCTGCTTCTGCCTCCTGTTATGGAGTTTGATCTCCAGGACTCACGTGGTAGAAGGAGAGAACTGACTTCTTCAGGTACTCGAGTGTGCACATACACACATACACACACACACACACACACACACACACACACACACACAAAAGCAAGCACCTTCCCCCCTACCCCCAACACATGATTGAAGTTATTATCCTTACACTGACTTTTGAGAGAGCATTTCACATGCGTCATAGTTGACCTAAAACTTCCAGCGGAGACCAGGATGGCTTCAAATGCTCAGGCTGCCTGTCTCTGCCTCCTGAGTGCTGAGATGAAAGGTGTGAGCCACCATATCTAATTGTGAAATTACTTTTATGACTGAATGGTTACTAAGACAAACATTATCTAGGATAGATCTTTATTTTGAGGGTGATCTTTCATAGTCGCTTTTGTCTACCTTTTAAAGAAATAAGGAAGAAAAAAGTTGGATGTGATGATACATGCCTTTAATCCCAGCACTCAGGAGGCAGAAGCAGGTGAATCTCTGAGTTCTAGTCCAGCCTGGTCTACATAGTAAGTTCAAGGCCAGTCAGGCTACATAAACAGACCCTGTCTCAAAAAAACAAAACAAACATACACACACATACACACACAAAAACAGCAACAACAATAAATGACAGCATTTCTGTGGGCCGTTAGCATTTTCTGCTGTGATTCCCCCAAGCTCCTGCTCATTCTCCAGGAAAGACGTTTTCTGTTTGCTTGTCTTTCTGCTAAGGATTGAACCCCAAGCTCCACCGTTGTTGGGCAGGTGCTGTACCCGAACAGGAGTTCCTTTGTTTTAATGGTAAATAGTCTGGGTGACAGCTCCCAGAGACACTTCAGTGAGGGCATTCAAACCCTCACCGGAGCCAAACCGTTCCCCAGTCTCCCCAAAACTCTTCATCCTCCACAGGAAGAAACACATTGTCCTATGTCTCTTCTCTTTTTTTTTATTGTTTATTTTTTTCATTGGATAATAATAAATAAGTAGAGAAGTAATTATTTAAAGGTTTTGTCCCAGCTTAGTGCATTGGGGACTCCTTCTCTTCTTGTTTACTTTTTTTAAAATTTAAATCAGGCTATTGCTATGAGCTTTCTGGTGCTTTTTCAATCTGGGGCTGTCTCCTAGAATGAAGCAGAATGCTCCACCTTCAGGCATGGTGGACTGCTGTGATGGAGAGACGGAGGGTGGGGCCTTGATGATGGGTCCAGCAGCTGACCTCTGCCTCTCATCGACCGCCCTCCTCTCCGCAGCCGCCTCTGCGGTCCAGCCAGCTGCAAGGAGAATAAAGGGCAGCCGTGGTCCAGGTCAGCCAGCCAGTCATTAATAATGTTTTCATTGGTGACAGTGACAAACCTGCAGTACTTGAGGAGAGTTTATTAAGGTCAGTCTATAAATAAGAATTAAATTTTTAAAAAAAAAAAATAGGTTGACACCAACGAACAGACGGATGAATAAAGTGACTGACTGAAACAATAAATAAAAATGGAGGAGAGCAGCGGTGGAAAACAGGAGGGCCCCGCCCACTCTATCTGAGGGCCCTGCCCCAAGTTCAAATTTCAGTCGTGGCTTCCAAACTTGTAGGCTCCAGGCATCTGGGCGCGCGGGCTAATATTTTCTTATTAAGATCTGTTCTCCTAGCTGATAAAGAGAATTGCAGCCATTTCTCTACATCAGTCCTGTAACTGAGAGCTGGTAAAACGTAGTCCTGTCTTTCTTTGGGCTTGCATGCAGATGGCCTTTCCCAGAAGCCTGGTTCCAAGCCTGTGAGTGCATGGCTGTGCCTGGCTCGCCTGCCTGGTCCTTGCTGTCTCGGGATGAATGCCTGAGTAAATTGTCCAGGGGAGTCACAGGCTGGAAGTGAGGATGGTCTGTGTGGTGGTCCGGGTCCCAGGACAGGAGGCCCTCGTGGAGAGTGTGTGCTGTTCTGCCCTCTCAACCCTGTGGCTCCTCCTAGGCAGGGCCTTGTAGCAACTGGGGTTATGCTTCAGTGTGTGTGTGTGTGTGTGTGTGTGTGTGTGTGTGTGTGTGTGTGTGTGTCGGGATGTGCGTGCATATGTGTGTGGAGGTCAAAAGTCAACCTCAACTGTCACTCCTCAACTGTCATCGATCCTGTTCTCTTTGAATGAAGCAAGGTCTCTTCCTGGCCTGGCACTCACTTAACAGAGTGGGCTCTGGCCAGGGAACCCCAGGGATCTGCTGGTCTTCACCTCTTCTCTAGGTCTGGGGTTTGAAATGTGTGACTCCATGCCTGAGTTGCTGATTAAGTCCTGGAATTGATCTCTGGTCCTTGTGCTAAGCATTTTATCTAACACAGCACTGCCCCAGGCCCTTCAAGGTAACTAACTCTCCCATGAAATCTTCAATCAGTCATAGTGGCCTACTAAGGAAGCAGCCAGTAGGTCAGGCTGGTAAGTTCCCTGTGTTATCTGCTTCCCATGTGTTCCGAGTCTAGAGGGTCTTAGGCTTGACTGGCCAGAAGCATAAGGAGCTCCCACTAGGAATTAGAGGTGAGAGCCTTGGATCTGCAGGAGATAAAGCCAATTTGGCAAGGTTCTTGTGAGAACTGCCTTCCACACTAGATCTTGGACCAGGAGCACCAGGCAGAAGGAGGGAATGAGGTGCAGGGGTCAGAGGCTGTGATTCATTGTGAGATGGAGAAAACCACATCATAGGCAGAATAGATGCCACTCTGCCATGAAGACCTAGCCCAGAGTAAATGAAATCCAGGAGGGCCACCTGGAAGAAGTTCCCAATAGTGTTATGCTTTGAAAGACAAGAGGGAATGTGCCACAGAGGGGGGTGGGGCTCAACTGTGTCCTCAAAAATTCATATTTGTTGCTCTAACCATGCTGGATGGCAGAATCTGCTTTTGTTTTTGTTTTTTCTGTCTTATTTTTCTGTGTGTGTTTGGTGGTTGTTTGTTTGTTTGTTTGTTTGTTTGTTTGAGACAGGGTTTTCTGTGTAGCCCTGGCTGTCCTAGAACTTATTCTGTAAACCAGGTTGGCCTAGAACTCAGAGATTTGCCTGCCTTTGCCTCCTGAGTGTTGGGGTTAAAGATGTGTGCCACCACACCTGGCTTTTCTTTCTTTTCTAATTGAATTTTTTACTCTTTGAGCATTTTACACACAAATATTGTATTTATATCATTTCCATCCTTACCCCCAACTTCTCCTATATCATTCCACTCCCTCTCAAGTTCATGACCTCTTTTTCCATAGTTATTGTTGTCTCCTGAACACATACACACACACACACACACACACACACACACACACACACACAAAACCTACTAACTCCATATAGCATTGTTCTTATGTACATGTGTTGTTAGGGCTGGCCACTTGAAACCTGATAGGTTCCTAGAAAAGACTCTCTTTCCCAGTAGTCATTGAAGGCACTTCATCTACATGTGGGGCCTTGTGAAACTGTCCCCATTCCTGTTGACATGTCCTCTGATATTGTCAATGTGTGAGTTTCATGTAGACAGTCATATTGGTGAGAGTTTGTACTGGCTAGTTTTGTGTGTCAACTTGACACAGGCTGGAGTTATCACAGAGAAAGGAGCTTCAGTTGGGGAAATGTCTCCATGAGATCCAGCTGTAAGGCATTTTCTCAATTAGTGATCAAGGTGGGAGGTCCCCTTGTGGGTGGTGCCATCTCTGAGCTGGTAGTCATGGGTTCTATAAGAGAGCAGGTTGAGCAAGCCAGGGGAGGCAAGCCAGTAAGGAACATCCCACCATGGCCTCTGCTTGAGTTCCAGTCCTGACTTCCTTTGGTGATGAACAGCAGTGTGGAAGTGTAAACTGAATAAACCCTTTCCTTCCCAACTTGCTTCTTGGTCATGATGTTTTGTCCAGGAATAGATACCCTGACTAAGACAGAGTTCATGGGTGCAATTTCCATAACATAGACACTATGACCTAGAAGACACTATTTGGCAGCAGGGAGCCTGGTGCTCTGGTTCTTAAAATCTTTTTAGCCTGTCTTTCATGATGCTGTCAGAGCCTGATGTGTATAGGGTACATCATAGATGTACCAGTTGGGATCAGGCTTACTCATTTGTGTTTTGTCTCATTGTGGACCTCTACATTAACCTCCATCTGCTGAAAAAATAAACTTCTTTGGTGAGGGGTAAGAACTCCATTCATCTGTGGGTATATATAAGACTAAATATTTAAAAATAGTTAGAATTTATACTGTTGTTTTGAAAAGATAATAATAAGCTGGGGAGATGGCTCAGCGATTAAGAGCACTGACTGTTCTTCCAGAGATTCTGAGTTCAATTCCCAGCAACAACATGGTGGCTCACAACCATCTGAAATGGCAATTGATACCCTCATCTGGTGTGTCTGAAGACAGTGAGACAATAAAAGAGTAAGTTATCCTTTAGGGTCTCTGACCTAATTATTTATGACCTCTCTGGGCAAGTATAGCCAGGCAATGAACTCCTGTCTAAAGAATGAACCTTTAGTCCAGCTAGTCAGCTGATGGCTACACCCAAGATGATAGCACCACTATTGCACCATTGATGACACTGGGCTTTATGTAGCTGAGGATGGCCTACATTTGCTATGTATGTAGCTAGAGATGGTCTTGAAATTCTGATCCTCCTGCCTTCAGCTCCAGAGTTCTGCAACAATAGGCATGTATCATCTTGCTCAACTTGGAGATGATCTCTAAAGAGATAATAAGTATGTTATGTGTCTAAAGTGACTTCAATGAAGAAGTCTGATGGGTAGTCCCATAAGAAGATAAGATTTGTGTACATCCTCATCTGTATTGGTCAGGAATTGGCAGAGCCTCTCAGGAGACAGCTGTATCAGGCCCCTTTCAGCAAGCACTTCTTGGCAACTGCAAGAGTGTCTGGGTTTGGAATCTGCATGTGGAATGGATCCCCTGGATGCCTTTTCCTTCAGTCTCTGCTCCACTCTTTGTCCCTGTATTTCCACGTGTGTTCTTGTTTTCGGATAAATTGTTCTATAGATATCTTTTAAATCCATTTGGTCCATAACTTGTTAGTTTTATTGTGTTCCTGTTTAGTTTGTATTCCCATGATCTGTCCATTGATAAGAGTGGGGTGTTAAAATCTCCCACTATTATTGTGTGAGGTGCAATGTGTGCTTTGAGCTTCTCCCCTCTCCTCCCATCCCTCCCCTCTCCTCCCCTTCACTTCATTTCTTCTTTCTCTTCTCTCTCTTCCCCCTTCCTCCCTCCATACATCCCCCTATTTCCCTTTTCCTCCCCCTCTCTTCCTCATCCTCTGTCTCCCTACTTCTCCCTCTTCTTCCATTTCTCTCCCTTTCCACCCTCCTCTCCTCTGCCCCCACCCCCACCACCTTGCCCAATCTACAACTTTTCTTCAGAGCTCAGAGGCACAGTACAGTGCATGAATTAGGCAATGGGAACTTTCAGCCTCTAACCAAACCTGGAAGTGGAGCATCTGCCTCACAGCTAGCAAAACACCATGGTGGTCCAGGGTTGGCCTGTTGTCTGGGAGCCCGAGGAGCTCAGATTTCAAGCTCGCCTAGACATTCCCATTTATGGTGTCCAAACTGGTGATAAATGTGCAGGTTCCAGGAACACCGATCTGAGAAAGCCCCCAACAATTGGGACATGTAACCAGGATAGGAAGAAAGAAATAAAAGTATTGTATCTAAAAGGCTTATTCCCCTCGAATATCTGAACCCCAACAACAGGAGCCCCAGCCAGTCTGTGAGCTCCTCCGCCCCGTGGGGTGGGGGAAATCCCAGAGAATAGTGTCTTCCACATCATGTCACATGTGCACTGACAGCCCGGAGAAGAAAGCGTGAAGCAGGGAGCTGAGAAGGTCACTCTGGTCAGTTTGGTCTGGGAGATGGGGACCCAACAGAAAAGAGGTCTTCAAGTTGCCACCTGGGGATGGGGAAGGTGTAGGAACTATATTCAGGCGCAGACTCGCCTCTGCCACCATCCCGTCCAGTAGCACCTTCTCTTGAAGTCTGCTTCCGGTTCACTGTCACTGCAAACCTTCCTGTGCCGTGTTCTCGCTCTGATTCTTCACTGTACTCCTCCCAGCCTGGAGCGCTTGCTCTTGTGTGTTGGAAGTGACTGGATTGATGAGGCTAGACCAGGAGTCCCCAGTGTCCGCCTGAGAGAAATCACTCAGGAAAACACCCAGTCAAAGAATGAGCAGGCAGGCGAATTTTTAAAAAAAGCACCTGAGACCCAGAAAGACCTTCCTCAGATGAAGGGGGCCACAGAAGCAGTAGGGAATGCGAAGGCAGGCTCCTTGGGGAGGCGTCTGCCTTACCAATTTGCTTGATGGGTTTTACAACTCTCTAGAGAGGATCTCAAACCCATGTAGAGTCTGAGGGAGGTCAGAGGAGAGAGGAAGACCCTTAGGGTTCTCTCATTGATCTGAGGCCTGAAGCCTGTGGCAGAGAGACCCACCATGGCGTGTGTGTGTGTGTGTGTGTGTGTGTGTGTGTGTGTGTGTGTGTGTGTGTCTCTGTCTGTCTGTCTGTCTGTCTGTGTCTTTGGTGGGAGAGGTGTATGCACACTACAGCGCTATGTGTAAGACAGAGGACAACTTGCAGCTCTCTCTCTCTCTCTCTCTCTCTCTCTCTCTCTCTCCATCATATGGATCTTGGGAACCAAATTCAGGTCAGCAGACTTAGTGGCACATACCTATACCCAGCTACCTTACCAGCCTGAAAGCCGATATCTAATAATGGTGAGCCAGGGTCAAAGGGATAGCTGTGGGAGAAGGCTGAAGGTCCTGGGTGGATTGCATTGATTCTCACCATGCTCAGACGACAGCCCTGAAAGCAGAATGTGGGCTTCCTCAAAGTGTGCGAGCCATATTGAGGCCATGCTTCACTATGCTTGGTGCTGCCTAGCAGCCCACTGGCTAGAGACCCCAAGACAGCTCGACACATGGACCTCACTTCTGGATCAGAAGCCCACTGCAGTCCCACACATTGTAAAGGGGCAAAGGAGCACTTTCCTCAGTGACATTTTAATCAGTTTGAACTGAGAGGAAATCTTCCCCTAATCACCCCGAGAAAATCTTTAATTGTTAAAATTCCTTTTTTTTCCCCTTCTGCTTAAAGTTTCATTATTTTTAAACAATCCAATTTTACGGGCATTGCATCCTTAATGTGACCTAATTATGGGGGTGTTGGCAAAGACACAGAGGTGGCTTCCTGCAGGAACTTCCACCTTCACTAGGGAGAGCCTGGGGTTCTTACATCATTACACACTGCCATTACTCGGGCTTTTAGTAGGAGCTGTGAAAACACCGTGTTACAAATAATTAAATCCAACACAAACCAGAACTGCTAAGGAAGATATGAACACATTTTCACAAATGCAACAGAATCACAACAGCCTCGTGCTACATCCTCAAGAGTCACCTGTTTGTCACTGGGCAATTCTCTTTGCAATCCTCTAAGAAGGGATAGAAGAATTCACTTTTTAAAACCAGCCCCAGCAGCAGCCAGGTGTGGTGGCACAACCCTTAATCCCAGCATGCCAGAGGCAGAGGCAGAGGCAGGCAGATCTCTGTGAGTTCAAGCCTGGTCTCCAAAGCAAGTTCCAGGGCAGCCATGGCTGTTACACAGAGAAACCTTGTCTCAAACAATAGAATAGAATAGAATAGAATAGAATAGAATAGAATAGAATAGAATAGAATAGAATAGAATAGAATAGAATAGAAATAAAACGATAAAAATCATGACCAACACGATTATCATTGGTTGCAGAAGGCTATTTTCATGCAAGCATATTATTTCTCCAGATTCTCCCCTTTTCCTTCTCCCTCTTCTCTTCTGATTACTTCCTCTGTTCCCTGGACAGTCTCACTTCTACTTTCTTGTTACCTGTATCTATATGGTTTTATGTCACAGGAAAAAATATGCATTTTTGTCTGAGAGTGACATAATTCTCTTAAGTGGATTGTCTTTGGTTGTATTCATTTTCCTTCAAACAAGATAACTTCATTCCTTAGGGCTGAAAAGAAATTCCATATGTGTGAGCCTCACACACTGTGTGAACTCACACTACCAGGAGTTAGTGTGGAGTTCCTCAAAAACTGAAGTCAGAGAGCTGATGAGGTGGCTCAGTGGTTAAGGGCACTTAGGGCTCTTTGAGAGGACCAAAGTTGAGTTCCCAACCCTCATGTTGGTTGGCTCACAAACACTTGTAACTCTAGCTCTAGAGGATCCAGTCCCTTCTTCTGCAACCTGTGGCCCAGGTACCAGTACTTAGTATAGTGTACAAACACATACAAATAAACAAATAGTACATATTTTTCTTTAATTTAAAAGTAGATCTATCTTATAACCCAACTGTACCTGAAATGGAAATTTAAGGGTTCTTTGGAAAATCAGTTGCGTTGGATGGTGTTTTACTGGAGCAAACACATGAAGGAGTGTTTTCCTGAAGCGGACACAAGTGAAAGGATGTTTTGCTAAAGCAAGCACGTGAAAGGACATGTGATGAAGGATTCTTTGCTAATGACACGCATGTATTGGTCTACCTTACACTGCATAGTTTAAATCTATTTGTTGGGACTCCATGGTGAGAAATGCACCAAAAAACTTCTGGTGGTGGGCTGGCGGCTTCTTGTCATTTTTGCTGCAGACTCAGGCCAATTGGCAGAGTGATGTCAGCTGAGATAGACACATGTGGAATTTTGCTAAGACATACTCATGTGCTAAGACAAGACCTGTGGAGGACACATGATATTTGAAGGGAGTATAAATAGGACTCAGTGGACTGTGAGAGGAGCTTGAGGCTTGTTGGTAGAGCTAGCTCTGTAATATTTATTGGTCTCAAGTCTTTGCTCGAGTCTTTCTTCTCTTCATTGAGAGAGGCACAGCATAGCACTTTTCCTGGCATCCCTGGTGGTCCTAAATTCTTCCTGCTGACTCACGTTGACTCAGCAGAGGCCTGGCTGTTTCTGCTAGGTTGTTCCACTGCTGCTGCTATCCCAACTCTTCCAAACTATCCTACTGGTATATCAGTGAAGTGTTTGTGTGTGAATTGAGCTCCCACTTCTGACCTGTGAACTGAACTGCTGATTTCCTGACCATGCAGATGGAATTTGTGCCAAAGAACCAGTTCTAAATAGGTCCATTTCCCCTGCATTCTTTCTTTTCCACTACCTCTGGTGGGTGGTGGGCTAGAAGGGAGGTTAAAGTGTTTAAGAACCATCACTAAAAGGGAGCTTTGAAAAAAATTAAAGCAACATGTACCAGCCCTGGGTCTTTACCCTAGGAACTCTTAACTCAGCATGTTATAGAAGTTCTGACACATCAGTGTTTACTGCAGAACCATCACAGTACCTAGTTGTGGACCTAACAGAGGTATCCAACAACATAAGAATGGATGAAGACAAGAAAGCAGTTTTGATGACTTCTGCACACAGTGTGCCAGAGGTGGGAAACCTACACCAGAGCTCCCGCTGTGCTGTTTAACCAGAAGTGCTCCCCCTTCCATCCTCTCCCCACCTTTTATTCCTCCCTTTCCTCCTCCCTCTCTCCCTTTCTCTTGTCACACGCGTGTGCACACACAAGTGTGTGTGTTACTGTGTAGACCTACTGAGATCCCTGAGCATGCTAGGATTGCATTCTACCACTGAACTCATCCTAGCCTTCTTTTTTTTTAATGAGTTCTCACTAAATTGCTCACTATGGCCTTGAACTTACTCTGTATCCCAGGCTGGTCTTGACTTCTCCATTCTCCTGCCTCATCTGCCCAAGTAGATTATTTTATAGGCCTGTACCACCAGGCTTGCAGATCCTGCATCTCTGTGTTCGGTTTCTTCACTACTGTGGAAGACCTGCAAAGTATTTAAGGACACCCAGAGTCTGGGACACCTGCACCATGGTCTGCATCCATCCTGTGTAACTTCACGTAAAAGAAAAATGTAGTCACTCAGTGAAATCCAAGAATATGTTGAATGAAACTGTTTCCTAAATACTTAGTTGTTAAGATTTCAGTTCCTTTTCTATTACTGTAAAGAGTCACCCAGGACCAGGACAAATTATAGAAGAAAGAGTTTGTTGGGGACTTGCTTAAGTTTCAGGGGGTTAGAGTCCATGACTACCACAGCAGGGAGCATGGCAGCAAGCAGACAGGCAGGGAGGCATGGCACTGGAACAGTGGCTGAGAGTTTGCATACTGATCTACAAGCCATAAGCAGGGCTTGGGGGAGGCACTAAACTGGGAATGGCGTGGGCTTTTGAAGCCTTAAAGCCATCCTGAGTGACACACTTTTTCCAACAAGGCCACACCTCCTAGTCCTCCCCAAACAGTTCCATCAATTAGGGCCATTCTGGTTCAAACCACCAAAATTAGATACTATGTTTCTTGATTAAAATGAAGAAGCACAGTCATCTTTAAAAAACACGGTGAGGGAACTGGGGGATGGCCAGGTGGGCAAAGTGTTTGCTGTACACACCTGAGGACAAATCCTTAGACCCCAGCCAGGCATGGCAACTGGGTCTGGAACCCAAGTAACTCTTACAGAGAGATAGGAGGCAGGAGCAAGAGATTCTCCAGAAGCTCAAAGGCAGCTAGCCTGATATATGCAGCTATAAATGGCAAAGAGGTCTCATTCAAAATAAGTGGAAGTGGGGCTGGAGAGATGACTCAGTGGTTAAGAAAACTGACTGCGCTTCCAGAGGACCTGAGCTTGATTCTCGGCATCCACATGGTAGCTCAAACCATCCTTACTTAACTCCAGTCTCATGGGATCCAGTGCCCTCTTCTGGCCCCCGTGGGTTGCACTCATGCAGTGCACACATACACAGGCAAGCAGAACACCCATACACACAAAAAATTCTAAGGTGAAAATAATATTTAAAAAAAATAGATAGAATGACCAACATTCAAAGTTGCCCTTCACATATGCGCGCGTGCGCGCGCGCGCGCGCGCGCGCACACACACACACACACACACACACACACACACACACACACGGGTGGGTATAGTGTATTCGGAATTAAAATTAGAGATTTGTCAAATTCTTAGCAGCCAGACTGTACACCACAAGAATGCCCAGGTGGAAACTCTGGCTACAAGCCTGGTTCTAGGCATGTCACCCTTAGACCTTATGGTTCTTCATGGCCTCTGACATGGCAAAGCCATTTCAGATTTTGTGCATGTGTGCATGATGACTGGAACACTGTGGTGGTCTTTGCCATTGGTGGGTGCCATGGAAGGGTACTCATCCCATACCCCCCCACACACACCTCCAGAGTTGTTCAGAGCTGTGGTCACCTGTTCGCCACTGACAGACTCTACTCATGTCTCATCGCCTGACCCCTGAAGTACCATGGCCTGTGGCTGGTTGATTCCTTAATGTGAGAAATTGAAACTTTCAGTTGGGAGACAGTGGCTCAAACTTTTAATTGCAGAACTTAGGAGGCAGAGGCAGAAGATTCAAGGCCAGCCTGAGCTACAGAGCAAGTCCCAGGACAGCCTGGGCTACACAGAGAAACTGTGTCTTGAGAAGCCAAAAAAGAAAACAAACCAAAAAAAAAAAAAAAAGGAAGAAGAAAAAGAAAAAAAAAGATAAGATAAGATAAGGAAAGAAAAGGAAAGGGAAGAAAAGAAAAGGAAAGGAAAGAAAAGAAGAGAAGAGAAGAGAAGAGAAGAGAAGAGAAGAGAAAAGAAAAGAAAAGAAAAGAAAAGAAAAGAAAAGAAAAGAAAAGAAAAGAAAAGATGACTCTTATAGAGTAACACAATTTACCTTCAGTAAAAGGCCCAGGCCTTCAGACACAAAAGAAGAGGTACAGACTTTGGTCCAGTGGAAAACAATGATTTTGCATAAGTGTGACTGTCTGAAGATGGATAGCCAGACCTTTTGAAAGAAGCCTAGGAGTTGAAAGCAGGAAGTGGCTTCCCTATGCAAGGCCAGCTGGGGCAGGCAAGGAAGGCCAGGTGACTTCTATGTCCTATGCTGACTGGTTCCAGACTCCTTTCTCCCCAGATGCCCCCAACAGAAGATTTTGGTTCCCACTTTCCCCAAGACAAAAGGCACAAGCACAACTGGAAGTGAATGCTAGGATTAATCCTGGCTGACATCCAAGGTCTTGCTGCTGAGCTTGAAACAGAGGACAAGCTCTCGGGTCCTAGGGATAGCACCACTACCTTCCTTCTGGTTGAAGGGAATCTGCTTCCTAGGCCTGGCTATTCTTGTCTCTAACGTGGAAACAGCAGTTAAGACAATTACAGTAGCGCTTACATGTGGAATCTTTACACTGATGGAATATGCAGTTATTCATGAAAGTTGTCTAGCAAATACCAAATGTGCAAGGTACTTTGCTATCACTGCTTGTGTTAGTAACATTTTATTTCCATATTGTTTTATTTAGTTTTATCTATTTAATTGTTTGTTTATTTTATTCTTGGTGCTAAAGATGTGGTTCACTGGTTAAGAGTACTTACTAATCTTTCACGGGACTTGGGTTAGATTCCTGAACCCCATATCAGGAGGCTCAGGACTGATTGTAATACCAGTTCCAGGTAGGAATTTGATTCCCTCTTCTGATCTTGATGGGTGCTGCATACTCATAGTTGGCACAAACTCACGTAGGCACATACATAGGCATACATATTTTAACCTTTAAATTTTATTATTTATTTTATGTATGTATATGTAGTCTACGTGAGTGCATGCGCACATGTGTGTGTCTATGAACATGCCAAAGCCAGAAGAGGATGATGGGTGTCCTTCCCCGACACTCCTCATTTGTCATCTGACACAGGGTGCCATCCTGAGCCTAGTGCTGGAGTGGCTAGTATGGAAGCCAGCGGCCCTCAATGATCTCTTGTCTGTACCTTCCTCGGAGCTTGGGTTACAGGCATTTCCAGAGACATCTAACTTCTTACAGTAAAAATTAAATTTATACCAAATTTTTTGTTTTAAAATAAATTTTCTTAGTGGTTTGTTATTTGTTAATCCTTGAGTCGTATGTCTATTTTGCATATCCATATACTCAGGATAATGTAAAAATGTCTTTGGCAACAACATGTTTGGGGCCAGAAGTTGTGGTGCATGTCATTAATCTCAGCATTCAGAAGACAGAAGGAGGTGGAGTTCTATGTGTTTGAGGCAAGCCTAGTCTATATAGTAATTTCCATGATAGTCAGAGGTATGTAGAGGGACCCTGTCTCAAAAACAAAACAAACAAACAAAAACAAAACAAAAAACCAAACCAAAACAACAACAACAAAACAGTCTTTGAGCAGAAAGAGTTTTTAAAAGCTTCGGTCTAGATCTATGCTGCCAATACTGTGCAGACTGCAACCATGTGGCCATGTTTAATTAAAGTTAAATCAAGTTACTTCTGGCTGTGGGCATGGGATTGGAAAGGCCGCAAGCCTACCACCTCGGCAAGTTCTGTCGATCTCTGCTGATCCTTTCCTCCTCAGGCCACCTTCCTTGTGTACAGAAACTTTTCTCTGAGTCAAAGTGTAGTAGCCTGATCCTTCCGTTGGGAGACAGGTTCGTTTCTCAATCGTCATCCAACCAGACAGCAAAGCTCTAATTATAAAGACAGCAGTGTTCCAATTTTGACCAGAAGGAACAAAAATCTTAGCAGGACAAGAAAAGGGAAAAATTCAGTCGTCAAGTACTGTTTGAAATTATTTGAAAATATACTGCATCTGTTTAATGTTTAAAGCCAAAGAAAGTGGCAACGTAACTGAGCGTGAGATAGCTTTCAATAAATAACCACGGAATAAATAGGAATATTCACATGGGAGCCTTGGAAATGCACCAGTAGTTTGGTACCAATAAAATGCAAAGGATAAAAATAAAATACAATACAGCGGCAAAAGTATTTATATAAATCATGAAAATGTAAGGGAAGAAAAAGAGCCAGCTGCCCCAGCTCACATTTGGAACAAGGTAAAATGAGAAATATAAGTCCTGCCACCCAAGACTGTATTAGAGGCCAGGAAATAACGAACATGATTGCAATGGTAGTTTTTCCAAGGGTGAAATTTACAAACGATTTACTGTAAATGTTTACCCAGTGTACAATAGAGAAATGTGATCAGATATAATTTATCTTAAAATTCTCACCACATTCTTATATATTTTATTTGCGAAAGGGACATGAGGCTTTTCAGCATGCAAGCATACAGTCACCCTAGCCAGAGCCCCCACCTTTCTTTCTTTCTTTCTTTCTTTCTTTCTTTCTTTCTTTCTTTCTTTCTTTCTTTCTTTCTTTCTTCTCTTTTTGAATTAATATAAGCTACTGGACAAAGCCGTCCCTTTGATCCTCTGCTAAGAAAGTAAAAAAAAAAAAATGTGGCCTGAAGTGACGTACTAATTGATGGCCAATCAAGTCAATACCCATTCCATAAATCAAGACTTTCAGAGTGACATCCACATGTGCAGGAAGGACATTTTCTTTCCTCTCTATCAGAGAGAGGCTTGGCAGATAGATTTTCCCCCCTGGGTTTGTTTCCATCTTTGTCTCTGTTGGACAAAGCAAGCCCCAGCCTAGTTCACAGAAGCAAAGCCTTTGAACGTGGGAGCCTGGGGTTCAAGTGCACCTGCACCCCTGTAGCCCTTGTGTCACATACGTCCTCTATGCTGAGCGGTTTCTTCATTGATATTGTCAAGCCAGTGAATGCAATAGTTGGACACTGTGTCATGAAGCCTGAGGAGAGTATGAGGTGTTCAGTTTAGGGGAACACCGGTGGGACTTGAACCCAGGGTCCCATGCATTCTACACAAGCACTCTATCATGGGGATATATATATATATATATCCCATCCTCTCTGTGACGTTTTTACTGTGAGGGATCAAGTTGGGCTTGGCGCTTGATCTCCTAGTCTTCTCAAGCCACCTTCTCTGTGGCTTTCTCTTATTGGCCATGGCTGCAGAGGGCAATGTCAACTCAACTATCAACTGGATCAGTTGGATGTCAGTCCATAGACCACTGTTTCTAGTATGCCACCACTCCTCCCCCCAAAGATACTTGAAGGAATTGTCTGATTATCGTCAAGGTTGGATGAGAGACTTGAAGACCTTGGTTGTTTGCCTG
>LR749802.1:0-2500 GCA_902729485.2 Mus minutoides | reverse complement strand
CCCTTTCCTTCTCTCATCTTTTCTTCTCTCTCTTCCCTTCTCCTCTCTCACTTCCTCACCCCTTCCTCTTTTCATCCCTTCCCACTCCTCTCTCATTTTCTCCTCCTTACCCTTCTCTCTTTCATAGTTGCTGAGCACAGATCTCAGGTCAGAGACCAACAAAGATGAGAAAAGGTAAGAAAGGCTGCTTGAATACCTCCTGCCCAGCACACATGGAGTCTGGAGGGCCACAAGATGAATTCTGTGCTTTCCAGGACCAACCAAGGCTATGAGAAGAACCAACCAGGGCTATGAGGACCAACCAAGGCTATGAGAAGAACCAAACAGGGCTATGAGGACCAACCAGGGCTATGAGAAGAACCAGCCAGGGCTATGAGGACCAACCAGGGCTATGAGAACCAACCAGGGCTATGAGGACCAACCAGGGCTATGAGGACCAACCAGGGCTATGAGGACCAACCAGGGCTATGAGGACCAACCAGGGCTATGAGGACCAACCAGGGCTATGAGGACCATCCAGGGCTATGAGAACCATCCAGGGCTATGAGAACCATCCAGGGCTATGAGGACCAGTGAGCACAGAGGCTGATGAAGCAGGTGCCATAATAACTTTCCCTGAGAAATGGAAAAGGTGAGGTTGTTTAGGGAGGGGAAGGAAGGAAAATGCAGAAGAAGGTTCCAGGAGGTAAGGGAGAGTCACAGGACAGAAATGATCTGATGGAGAAATGGGAGCTTGTTATGAAGGGGAGGGAGGAAAATACAGAGAAAAAAGGGGGAAGGCAAAAATGTGTGTCTGAAAAAGCTTCAAGGGGCCATACTATTAACTATCTACCTTTAAAATCATGGTAATACATGTAAGTCTGTATGTAAATATACATATGTGGTTTTTAAACTGTAATTCATGTAATTATGTATATAAATATATATACATAGTTTTAATGACCATTTCTCATCTGGGCCAACAGTTTCCCTTCAAGAGTCAGAGACCACTTAACAAAACCCCCAGTGTCAGACACGAGAAGCCAGGGCTATAGGCTGTGGCTGTCCAAGAGACTCCCAAAATATTATAGGCTATTGCTGTTGTCTTTGTTTACCGCCCAGAGGTGGAAAGTAAGTCCCTAGTGCTGAAGACACCGTGCACTTCAGAAACAGGGCCCAGAAACACCTGGCCTGAATGTCTCTTCCCTGAGAACTAGCATTCATGGACCCAGAAAGTGCTATGCTACCACCCAAATGAAGAAGGTAACCACCAGTCTCACCCAACTATGATCCCTATGGACCACACTGATAACTAGAATGGCACAATAACCCTAAGGGTGCAGTAGTGGCACACATACCTTAATGATAACCAACAGCTCTGTAATTGGACTTAAGATCCTCTCAACAAGAGGAAGACCATGCCTGGTACTGGAAATTAGCCAGCTACTCAGTACTACTGAAGTCTCAGTCACTGGAAGAGAATCTACAATCACTGGTTTACTAAAACAGCATAATCCTGAACATCAATCCAGATACTCACAGATAAATGGTCTTCATACCTCATCAAGGAAACATCTCTTTGCAACAGGTGGAGACTACGACAGACAACCACAACCAATCAAACTGCAGAGCTGTGGAGCTCTGCCCCAATGGATACATGTACAAAATATTCCTGCACCTAAGACTCAGGGAACTTTGTGAAAGTGGACATGAAAATATTGTAAGAGCTAGAGGATCATGGAGTTTGCCATGAGATTGTGTCTCCTAGTAATATCAGAAGCTACACCATAAAGTCTCACTAACATGACTGCCCAAACATTAGCTGAACAAGTATGACATCAATAGACATGTCAAAGCGAATAGAAAAAAGCCCACTGGCCTTAACTCTACACAAAGAACTATAGGGAAGCTGGGAGCAGAAGTGGTCTTCCCCAGGGAAGTCGTTGTTTAGTGGAAAATGGTCAGCCCTGAAAATATACATACACATAACATTATATAGACTGAGCAGGTTATAGTTAAGAATATATATGTAAATACATATGTGTATATGTGTGAAGTAGCAATTAGTGAAAAAGGAGGCCATGGATTTAAAGGAGAGAAGGGAGGGGTACATGAGTGGGGTTGGAGGGAGAAAGGGGAAGGGAGGGACATAATTATATTACACTCTCAAAAAGGAAGAAAAGAACTCACCCTAAGAACTTTCATTTATCACAATAAAACTATATTAGAACTATATAACCTAATTAAAACTAACACAAACACACACGCTAGAAACACATTAATGTTCCAACTAATGGCCTTAGAAAGGGGCTGCTAACTGCTTGATCCAAGAAGTGAGTTATGGACGCTCCACTACATTGGGGCTCTTACAGGTCTACCTGGGGTTTCTAACTCTCCACAAGATGGAGTTTAAATGTAATGACTGCAGGGTAATTGAACCAGTAAGGACAACCTATATGGCCCATGATGGCCTGCTGATCTCCAGGGCTAGCCTGTCACTTCTGATGCCACTTCTGGGTTT
>LR753703.1:6644-161251 GCA_902729485.2 Mus minutoides | reverse complement strand
TTCTCATCTACTCCTATTATCCTTAAGTTTGGTCTTCTCATTGTGTCCTGGATTTCCTGGATATTTTGTGTTAGAATCTTTTTGCATTTAGCATTTTCTTTGATTGTCTTGTCTATGCTTCCTATAGAATCTTCTGGGCCTGAGATTCTCTCTTCTATCTCTTGTATTCTGTTGCTGATGCTCATATCTATGGTTCCTGATTTTTTTCCTATGGTTTCTATCTCCAGGGTTATCTATCTCCTTTTGGTTTTTCTTAATTGTTTCTACTTCCATTTTTAGGTCCTGGATGGTTTTGTTCCATTCCATCACCTGTTTGGTATTGTTTTCCTGTAACTCTCTACGTATTTCCTCTTTAAATGCTTCTAGTTGTTTATCTGTGTTTGTATTTATCTGTTCCTGTATTTCCTTCTTGTAGTCCTCCATCATCATCATGACGAGTGACTTTATATCCATGTCCTGTTTTTCTGGTGTGCTGTTGTGTCTAGGACTTGATGGGGTGGGTGAGTTTGGATCTGGTGATGCCAAGTACCCTTGGATTCTGTTGCTTCTGTTCTTACGATTACCTCCTGCCATCTCTAACCAAGGAGACCTGGTGTTGGTGCAGGCCAGAAGGGAGAGTCTGAAATGGTCTGGGCCTTTATCTCTGTCCTGGCTGGTGTCTCAGGTCGCAGGGGATTGGGCAGGAACCGATGCTGTGTTCAGCTGCTCACCTGTGGTCCCAAGAGAGCCTGGGGAGTCCCGGGGAGAGTGTGCAGAGCCTGTGCCCCGAGCCCTGGGCTGGTGCGTGTACTGAATCTTTGTTCACTTGTCTTAGCTGTTCTATCTATATTTAGATAGAGAGACAGAACAAATCTTTTTGCTGAGTTCACAGACCCCTTCAGCCATTTTCTTACTAAGTAAAATCTAGAAGTCTTTGGCCAAGTGTGGTGAATGGAAAAATCTCTCATAAATTGACATTACAAAATTGTAATATTTAATTTCTTTTCATTTCATTGTTCATGTATGTCATATCATATATAGCATATTATTACAGTCTTATCAGAACTCATATTTCTAATTGTAAAACCATTGATAGTTTCTCATGTTATACATTTTTATTATATCATTCTAAATAAAAATTTGCTTATTTATTATCTAAAATATGCCTACTCTTGTAGAATTCACATTTATGCAGAGACATTGATGAAACCAAAATTAAAGCATGAAAGTTAACATTTAGTAACTCATTTTTTGAATCATCCCCATATACCAGACATATATATATATATATATATATATATATATATATATATGTGTGTGTGTGTGTGTGTGTGTGTGTGTGTGTGTGTGTGTTCTCTGTTCTCTGCACATGTGTTTCAGGACTCCTGACTCCCAGGTCTTCAGTATCAGAGAGGAATGACAGCATAGGGTCTTCTGGGCTTCTTACTTTCAGATGGATAATCACATAACTTCTTTCCAACTATAATTTCTGTAAATAGTCAAACCCTTATAACCTTTCTATTTGTATTTATATCATCTATATATATTTACTTTCACCCAATATGTATTTCAATAATATTGCTTCTATGTTTATGGAAATCTTGACAATTATAATCAATTTATTATTGAAATTTCTCAACCTCCAGAGGAGCAGTAGTTTAAGAACCAAAAGTATACCTATCATTATATGTGTAAGTACTTTAACAAATAAAAAGTCAATTGTAATTCCAAAAGCATCTTACTTTAGTCTAAATTCTCATACATTCTAAATAATCTGTATGCTGGTATATTAAATATGTAGGAGAAATAATATTGTAACTGTCACTCAGTTGTCTAATTCTCATTCCTATTGTTTCTCTGAGTGTGTTTTTTCTCTTTATTTTGCTTCTGAGAATGAATCTTTATAAATGATAACAAAGAATATCCTTACTCATTCCCATTTCTCTTCCAATCCCAACCACACCCAGTTTCAACTGACTGAAGACAGATAACTGTATTTAGCTCCAATTTTCAAATAAATGTGCACAATATTAATCTGTGTATATATTAAGAAATCTACTTCATGTGGGTTTCTGAGAAACTTAGTGTCAGGTTTTCATGTTTTTCATTTTATGAATGTGTTACTTGCAAATATTTGAGCAATATAATAGTACAGTTGTAAAATATTTTCTGTTGGGATACTCAGAGCACTAGTGTATATTATTATTACAACATTATAAAAATGTAATAAGCAATCAAACACTAAGACAAATTTAGAGAGAAAAATTTAGAAGTGTTACATAAATGTTGGGAGGATTAATTGTGAGTTTCAAAAGTGACTGCAAACATGATTAAAGGCAAAGACAAACACAAATCAAGCTGAGCACATTTGTCTTTGGAAAAAAGAATTATAAAAATGTTTGGCAATAAAATGAAACTGCTTATAAGTCATTTAAGAATAATGGCTTAACCTTGGCTGGTTTTATTGCTTCTATAACTTTAAAGCTATGACCCAGTGTTTTGTGTGTGCTTTCTTGTAAACTTATAACCTAATTATGAACTGAGCAATTCTGAAAGGGTTTCTGTGAATCTGCAGCAATCTCTAACATTACCTCTGATGTTTAAAGCTCTGCTAATGAAGGCTGCATGCACTGATTATCAATAGTGAGAGATTAGCTACCACAGTGTAGCCAAGTGAAAGGGAAATTTTTTCTGCTTCCCGTCAGAGCTATGATTGGATTATTATAGACTCCAAAGTTGACCAAAAATTATTTTCTTTAGATATGAAATAAAATGATTGAATATAGAAATTCTTTCCTAACAGTTCGTGCATATTTTAAATGGTTAAAAATTATTATATATTGCATATTTCATTTCTATGTCCTTTCAATGTTGATCTTTGACTCTTCTATCAATATTCATCACAATTTAATAATAATGTCAGAATGAATAGGTGTGTACAAATAGATGAGGGTATTTTGTTATTAATAAAGTAACAAACAAAAGATATAGTTAGCTTTTCTAGTATTTTGTGTATCTAATAGCTGATTTATAGTTTGTTAGTGTCTGTCAAGCTCATAACATTATATTCTAGATTGCTGCAGTAGGCTATTTTACTAAGTCTTTGGAATCCAAGCAAAGTTTTCTATACTATAAAATTACATTATAAGATTCACTTTTTTCACTTTCTTCTCTCCATGTCTTAAGCACAAATAATAGTTATATTCAAAGTTAAAAAGTTACATAAGCTCACATTGAAATATAATCTTGAATATATAGGAAAACTTGGAAATTTTATTAGTATGATATAAAATATACTTACATATCAGCACCACAAATAGTTATATATCTGTATTTATAAATATCTATTAAGTTATGATGCATCAAGTTAGAAATGCAAGAAAAATTGCAAGTACCAAGAAAATTTCATGCTTGTGGACTGTGAATCCATTATTTAACATTTCAAAAGTGACTTTTTCAGATTCAATTAAACTAGATAATCTGTCAAATTTCAAAAGAATTGTTACTCTGGTTTTTCAAGCTCTAATGGATCCATATAAATATATTTATTGTCTATTAGGAACAGAAGAGTAAATCAACAAAGAGGTCAAAGAAATTTGAAGCACACGGTTGTCCTTATGAACTTAGATGTACATGTATATACATATGTGTATTTAATAATAAGTAAAAACCAGAGGACATGAATTTGAAAAAGAATAAGAAAGGGTTTATGAGAGGTTGAGTATAGAGGAAAGAGAGTAAGGTACATTTATTTTATACTATTAAATATAAAATAAATAATTTTAAAATGAATGATATAATATTTTGATTTTTGCTTGACTAACAAAGCAATATGTCGAGTAAACTAGTGTCTAAAAACCAAAATTGTACCCAAAGAAAAAAATCTTGAAAAAGTCTCATTAATAGCCAGGGAAGACTTGCTGCTTTTATAGTAATTTATGGCTTCTTTCATTCATTTCACAAATATAACTCAATAAAATACTATCATTGAAAAATATATCAGATAGATATCATGTATTTAATAAATTTTATAAGAAGGGCAAAATAATGTATACATGGATATATAAAGAATATTCAAATACATCTTAGTCTAAGAGATGTAGATAACTGCTTTCAAAGTCCCAAAGAAAAGAAGTTTCAATTGAATGTAGTATTGAAGGCTCTTAGAATAATTGACAACTTGACAGAATTGAATCAATTTTACCATTTATTTTGACAAATAATTAGAAGTGTTAATTTCTATGTCATTGACTGAAGTTCTGAATTGTACTTGACAGCTCTTCCATAGGCAGAGTTGGAAAATTGTAGGGGAAACAAAAAGTATAAGGTATACATGTATCTTTCTATCCTTCTATGATTTTATCTTTCTATCTGGTTATCTATCTATCTATCTGTCTGTCTATCTATCTATCTATCTATCTATCTATCTATCTACATGCCTATAAAGATAATTACTATCTCTATATGTTATACATCTATATAGGTATATAGATGTTTACAGTTATGTATATATGTATATATATATATATATATATATATATATATATATATATATACACACACACACACACACACACATATAGGTGTATATATATATATGAAATCTTATGTTGGCAGGACACATTTTTATATAGCATTTTATATTAATATGTCAATGATTATATTAGTTGATAATATTAATTTGAGAATTTGAGATAGACTCTTTCATGTTATGTCTCTAAGGTTTTGTAAACCTTTTTTAACACCTTCATATATGTATATTATGTATTTTATGCATATACAACACTCATTGCCCTCTTACACTCTCTGATATCTTCTGAGTCTCTACTTATCTTCTCTCATATTCCCAAGTTGTATTTACTTTTAGTAAATTAAAACTCCGTATCAATGATAAGTAAGCCAAGTGAATTTTCAGAGTGATCTACATCTGTACTTTAAATCAGTTGTTCTCAAGCTTCCTAATGCTGCAATATTTTAGTATAGTAACTTTTGTTGTGGTGTATAGTTGTGATAACCCTAGCCATAAAGTTATTTTCATTTCTATGTATTAATTGTAATTTTGCTACTGTTATAAATCATAATGTAAATGACCCCTATATAAATGTTGTTTAACCCAACCCACCCTAGTTCCCCACTGCCAACATAATTGCTCATGACCCACAGATTGAAAGCCATGGCTTTAAAATCAGCTAATTTTTGAGTAAGGCTAATATAGATAGCTTTGTTAATATTTCTTGAATTTGTCTCTAAATTGTTTCGTGTGTCTAATTCTAATTTATCCAATGGAATATTTTCAAGTATGGTATCCAATTATGAATACATAATGGAAAAAATATAAGTGTAGAGTACTCACCCCCTGCCTGGTAATGAACTGCCCTTTACTCATTGCTTGTTTTTACCAATTGGATATCTTTGATTTTTTTTTCCTAAATGAATATGAGCAAAATATGAACAGCAATGGTTTCAGGACACACTGCATACTCTTCTGACTTCATATTCTCAAATTTTACTGCATGGTACTGGTACAGCAACAGACAGGTAGATCAATGGAATAGGATCGAAGACCCAGAAATGAATCCAAACACCTATGGTCACCTGGTCTTTGACAAGGGAGCTAAAACTGTCCAGTGGAAAAAAGACAGCATTTTCAACAAATGGTGCTGGCACAATTGGCAGCTATCATGTAGAAGACTGAGAATTGATCCATTCTTATCTCCTTGTACTAAGGTCAAGTCTAAGTGGATTAAGGATCTCCACATAAAACCAGAGACACTGAAACTTATAGAGGAGAAAATGGGGAAAAGCCTCGAAGATATGGGCACTAGGGAAAAATTCCTGAATACAACAGCAAAGGCTTGTGCTGTAAGATCAAGAATTGACAAATGGGACCTCATAATGTTGCAAAGCTTCTGTAAGGCAAAAGATACTGTCAACAAGACAAAAGGGCCAACAACAGATTGGGAAAGAATCTTTACCAATCCTAAATCAGATAGGGGATTCATATCCAATATATATAAAGAACTCAAGAAAGTGGACACCAGAAAATCAAATATCCCCATTAAAATGTGGGGCACAGAGTTAAACAAAAAATTCTCAACATAGGAATACCGAATGGCTGAGAAGCACCTGAAAAAATGTTCAACATTCTTAATCATCAGGGAAATGCAAATCGAAACAACCCTGAGATTCCACCTCACAAGAGTAAAAATGGCTAAGATCAAAAATTCAGGTGACAACAGATGCTGACATGGATGTGGAGAAAGGGGAACACTCCTCCATTGTTGATGGGACTGCAAGCTTGTTCAACCACTCTGGAAATCAGTCTGTCGGTTCCTCAGAAAATTGGACATAGTACTACCGGAAGATCATGANAAACAACCCTGAGATTCCACCTCACAAGAGTAAAAATGGCTAAGATCAAAAATTCAGGTGACAACAGATGCTGACATGGATGTGGAGAAAGGGGAACACTCCTCCATTGTTGATGGGACTGCAAGCTTGTTCAACCACTCTGGAAATCAGTCTGTCGGTTCCTCAGAAAATTGGACATAGTACTACCGGAAGATCATGAAATACCTCTACTGGGCATATATCCAGAAGAGTTTCCATCTGGTAATAAGGACACATGTTCCACTATGTTCATAGCAGCCTTATTCATAATAGCCAGAAGCTGGAAAGAACCCAGATGTCCCTCAACAGAGGAATGGATACAAAAAATTTGGTACATTTACACAATGGAGTACTACTCAGCTATTAAAAACAATGAATATATGAAATTTCTAGGCAAATGGATGGATCTGGGGGCATCATCCTGAGTGAGGTAACCCAATCACAAAAGAACTCACATAACATGTACTCACTGATATGTGGATATCAGCCCAGAAACCTAGACTACCCAAGATATGATTTACTAAATACATGAAACTCAAGAAGAAGGAAGATCAAAATATAGACATTGCTCCCCTTCCTAGAATTAAGAACAAAGCGCACATTGAAGGAATTACAGAGATCATGTGTGAAGCTGAATCAAAAATATGGACCAACCAGTGACGGCGGCCGGGGATTCATCCCATAATCAGCCACCATACATAGACACTATTGCATATGCCAGCAAGATAGTGCTCAAAGGGCCCTGATATGGCTGTCTCGTGGGAGACTATAACAGTGCCTGGCAAACACAGAAGTGGATGCTCACAGTCAGCTATTAGATAGAACACAGGATTCCCAAGGAAGGAGCTAGAGAAAGTACCCAAGGACCTGAAGGGGTCTTCAACCCTATTGGCGGGAGAATAACATGAACTAACCAGTACCCCCAGAGCTCGTGTCTCTAGCTGCATATATAGCAGAAGATGGCCTAGTTGGCCATCATTGGAAAGAGAAGCCCCTTGGTCATGCAGACTTTATATGCCCCAGTACAGGGGAACGCCAGGCCCAAGATGTGGGAGTGGGTGGGTAGGGGAGCAGGGCAGGGGTGAGGTAGGGTCTAGGGAACTTACTGGATAACACTTGAAATGTCAATGAAGAAAATATCTAATAAAAATAAAAAAAAAAACAACTAAACTCTTGATCACCTCAAATTTCTACTTTGAAGCCATGTTAATTACATGTTTCTGTGACCAGGTGTGCCAGTGATAACTGTCACATATCTGCATTAGGAAATCTTCTCACTAGATTAGATTCAGAACACACTGATTATCCGATTGTGTCAGTCTGGTGGTTGTAGCCAGCCACTTGCAGAATGTTTTCCTTGACAGCATGAGAATTAACAATATTTTATAAAGTTCATGGGCAGTGTAGGCACCTTCCTTATGCTAAAATGTTGATGGTTAATAGGAAGCATTGTGCTCTGCAAATTTAGAAATCTTCACAGTGTTGGCTGCACCTTTTCTATAACTCATGTCTTGGTTTAATTTTGCTGTTGAGTAAAATGATAAAGTCATAGGTATCATGCAAAAATATCAATTACAAAACACACTCAAAAGAAGATCTTGACTGATAATTGAAGAGTGCTCTGAATCCTTCTTTCATTGTGTAAGTTGATGTAACTATTATAATCTGTTGAAGTTTTACTGTGTGACTCTTGAGAAATTTTTACATCTATAGTAACCTTGTGCAAAGATGATGCAAAACTATATATGACTCTTTGAATTCGTTGAAAATTGCTGCCTTTTCTTTTGAAAAGGGGCATTTATTTTATTTATTTCAGTATCTTTCCTCTTTTCCTTAAGATCTATAATGAAGGTACTAAAAGTAAATTTTAAATTATTTTCACAGATAGATATTTCATTATATTTCTTTATTGCTCATGTGGTTTAAAAAGAAGAGAGAAGAAATGAGTGTCTTTAAAATTTTGTTTGATTTCTAGCCTGTGACAATAATGTTACTACCTATGTTTTTGTTTTTTTAATGTAACTTGCCATGAAAAGATAAGAAGTTAAAGAGAAATAATGTTTAACCTAGAAACTAATCACCTGTTTTCAAAAATATCAAATCAACATCAGCAAAAAATTGAAGTATTTATGAGCTTCACACAGGGAAAGAAATAAGGAAGCTATGAACTAGACGAGGCAATTCAGAGGTGTTATTGCCAGAATTCTGCTTTTAGTAGTCACTGGTATGTTTATATTGATTTACAAAAAATCAGAAGAGATAATATTACCCAATTCCAATCACTGTCAGATACATACTGTTGTGAGAATTAATGCTACAATTTCTTCCAAGATATTTCTTATATACAAAATGGTCTATGTGGCTATAAGGTAGTCCTGTTAATTGTCATGAATTTGTAAAATAATTTTCTTCAGATTCTATAAATATTTAAAATACCCTTTCTTATTTCAAGTAAAATTATCCATCTGTTTCCTCAACATCACAATGGACTATAATGTTCTCTCACTTGTTTCCTTCTGACTTTTTTTTTTTTTTTTTTTTTTTTTTTTTTTTTTTTTTTTTGGATATTTTCTTTATTTACATTTCAAATATCCCTTTTCCCAGTTTCCCTTCTGGAAACTCTCTATCCTATTCCCTTCCCTCCTGCTTCTATGAGGGTGCTCGCCACCTACCCACCCACTCCCACCTCCTCCGCCCTGGTATTCCTTTACATTGGGGTATCTAGTCTTCACAGAACCAAGGGTTTCTCCTCCCACTGATGCTCAACAAGGCCATCCTCTGCTACATATGCGATTAGAGCCATGGGTCCCTTCATGTGTACACTTTATCTTGTGGTTTAGTCCTTGGGAGCTCGGGGGGGGGGGGGTTGGTTGGTTCATATTATGGTTCTTCTTATGGGGTTACAAGCTGCTTCAGTTCCTTCAGTCCTTTCTGTAACTTCCCCATTGGGTACTCCTTGCTCATTCTAATTTTTTTCTAATCATTTCTACTTGAAAATTTCTTAATGCATCAGCATCAGTGAACTTAGAAAATTATTTTCTTGTAATACTAATACAATAAATTATATAAAGAATTTCAAATATATCTAGCTATATAGCATATAGAAACTTCAATTACACTATTGCTATGGAAGACATTTTGTTTTTCTTTTGGTTGTAGCAATTAAAACCAAAGACATGGAAATCCTGGGAGGTCATTGAATGATAGTTTTATTCCAAGCCCAACATTGGTCATTTCTAAAATTTTAATATTATTTAAACTTATTTTTTTTATTTTTTGTTTTTGTTTTTGTTTTTGTTTTTTGAGACAGGGTTTCTCTATATAGCCCCGGCTGTCCTGGAACTCACATTGTAGACCAGGCTGGCCTTGAACTCAGAAATCTGCCTGCCTCTGCCTCCCAAGTGCGCCACCACGCCCGGCTTAAATTTATTTTTTTTAATAATTTAATTTTAATTTTAAAAGTCCTATACACTTATCAATTCCTAGGTCTATAATACAACATATATATGTATATCCCCAGAAACTTTGTAGCGTGGGCTGACAGACCATAAAAGTCATAGGACCAGAGCATGTCTTCTAGGCATGATAGAAAGTGCAAGATTAAATCTCAACAATATAGCTGCCTAAACAAATTCTACATAATAACATCAGTTGACAGGCCAATGTATATGTAGGAAATCTCACAGGGTCACAACATTAAAGGAAGAGCTGTAGTCAATCAATCCCTGCTGAGAAAAAAAAAGATATTTTTCCTTATACAAAGATCAATGTTATAGTAACTTGTAGTCCTTTTAATCAAAGATAGAGAATTACTTGCAAGACAAATTCTTAGCCATTATATTGTTTGTACAGATGCTAAGTTAAGTTTATTTTACTATGACTTAAATTTCCCTGATATGAACCAAACTGTCTTTCCCCATGACAGAAGAGTAGCTACATATTTGCAAGAGGACATACTCATGCTGTGCTATCCCAAAGAGTAAAGTGAGGCACATTAACAAAAAGAAAATTAGCTATGTTGCTAGCCTTAACAAGAAGAAAATTAGCTTTGATGCACTCTTTTTCTTGTGTGAGGTTCATATCAGTGTATGGAGTAAATAAATGACAGTCATTTGGTAAAAGTGATCTAGATGTCACATGAGAGCAACTTGATTTATTTTGTTATACCCTATATTCACGAGCGCTCTAAATTTAAAATCTAGACCCATATTCAATTATATAGGAAGCTTAACCCCTAGAAGTTATCTTTTATAATGCTTAAAGGTGCTATGCATACTTTAGGAGGATAAAACTAATTCTAAGTTTATGCAGCTATGAACACTCTAAACTACAATAATGACAAGGCCTGGCAAGACATGCTCCCCCTAGCACAATAGTCACACAAACAACACAGAAGTAACCAACCATTTTCTGATTAGATTTAAGTTCAACTTCACAAGATGAAACCCATTACCGGTCCAAGAACCTAGTCACTATGGGAACATCTTCTATTATTTTTTGACATAGAATTAAACTAAGTGTAAGTGACATATATTCATACCATTAGATTAAGGCATTTTTCAAACTTCATCAGGGAGTCTATTATTTGCAGAAGATTGTGATTAACACAGAGACACCAAATTGTTTTAGGTACAAAGAACATGGTACTATCAACTATATGTCCTAAATAAGAGACGTATATCACATTGCCTCCTCCATAGGTACAGGGATTATTGGAAAAGAGAGGACATACAGATTCTAAGAGCCAGAAATGAGAGATGATAAAAGGAAACATTATGTTCTGGAGACATTAGGGTAGTTGATGCTAAGAGCATTTGCTTCTCTTTCAGAGGACCTGGGTCAGTTCACCACCAAATATCAGGTACTTTACAACCTTGTGCAATTACAATTCCAGGTCATCTTATGAACTGATCTGGCCTTGCAGGAACCAAGCCCATGTTTGATATAGAGTATACATACAGGCAAACACTCAATCATAGAAAATAACAAAACAAAATAACAACCTAACATTCGTTGGTTTGATTGCTTCAGAAATGTTCCATTCACCACTTTATAATATGAATAACTTCATTCATGCTGACATATTCCAGAATTATACTGTCACATTCTAACTCTCTTTAAAAAGTTTTGAAATGTATCTGAAATGTTCACCAACATCCAGGGTACAACCTTTTCAGAATTTTGCCATCAACATTCAGTTGTCACTAGAGCTTTCTCAATGTCTGCCTACTGCATTTCTGAATTAACAACAAATGCAGATTTGTCTTTGATGGCTCTTTTATAGCTGCATGCAGCTGGAGAAAAACCAACTGCCAAGGGAACTCAATTTTCTTTATCATCAACTTGACATTGGTTAACAGATGGCTTCTAGCTACTATGGTCGTCTTAATTTGTCTCTTTATATAGTGCAGCAAACACCCTTGGTTAATTGACTGATTATTACATTTAATTCTTTGTCAACAATATCCGTTCTTCTTTTGGAAAATATCCTAGGAGAAAAATATGTGAAAGTAAGAGGTTTGAAGTTAGAACTGCCACCAAATCTTTGAAACATAAATGGAGCAGACCTGAGAGTACGCAAATGTGTCAGATATTTTTGGTCTTAAACTCACTCTAATAGGTTTCTTTTGATGAGTGCTACCTTTAAAGAAATAAAGGAGATATTCCAGAACTAGACTCACACAAAGAGAAGAAAACCTGTAAATGTAAATGAACAAATGAATGCAACCATTCAATAGTAAAATGTAATTTTAAAAAAATTAACATTTAAATATGCTTTTAATAGATTAATATTAGCTTGAGGAAGGAGTGATCCATTCCTTGTTTCATGATCTGAACTTCTTTCTGTGTGCGGGGATTATGGCATTGTATTCTCAACATCTTTTCCTATCAAGAAAGTGTGAAACACTCATTTACACGTAAAGTATGACCTTTTGAAGAATTTTACCATCAACTTTCAGTTTTTCAGTAGAGGTTTACTAAAATTTCTATCTAGTTTCCCTTTTCTTTTGTGATTTAGGTTAATAAGATTTAAATTCTGCACTGAATCCAAGGGAAACACCAGAATATATTTTATGATTCACTGAAACCACAACATTCTTTTCTCTACTTTAGTAATTCACAGAAGTAAGATGTGAAAATCTGTTGATTGAGAAATCCATCGATCTTACAACAAAACACATAGAATAATATAGAATTTTGCTTGCATACACACTTGTGAATTTAAAAAAAGAAAATTTAGATATGCAAAAAAGTCATACATTGATTAACAAAAAGATCCTAATATGTTGTAAACACTAATAGTGGCACATATATCCTGTTAATACCACCTAAATAACCACTACATTTTACTTTTAAATCTTAGTCTTTATTTTCATTTATTCACTTTAAAAGATAAGCCTGTCAGAATGTTGCAAAGTTATAATCATATTCCTTTAACAAAATAAATTATTCAAAACTTTCATATTGGAAATGTTTTAAATAAACACAAAAGATGGCTCAATGAAATCAGAGAACCCTAAAACAGTATATTTTCTATTATTATAGAAAATCTGAGCTATTATTGTCAGAAATAACTACTCTATTGAAGTTTATGCTGCCATCTAAGAGGAATGAACATTCTTTTTAATTAATTCAAGATCCAGAAATTAATGATGTTGATTATAAAAGAAAATTGAAACATTTAAGTTGATTCATTATTATTTAACTGTCAGAGGAAGGTTCATTTGTATAAAACTAAATCTAGGAAATCAGTTATTATTCCTTCTAAAACCTACATTGATAGGTACACATAGAAATAAGATGAAAAATTAATAATGCTTTTTTCTAACAGATATATAAAGTGTTAACATCCAGTACTTTCAATCAAAAAATGAAAATACTACAAACTACATCAACTATATAGTGAAACAGTATGTGAACTGACTTAGTACTACATCTGCTTTGTCTATCTTCCATCTTTTCAAATTTGTCATTTTGAACTACCAGGGTCATGTCCAAACTTGAAATTTAGTGGCAATAATTCTCAGCCTGTAGCCTGTCTATATCATGATATGTTGTAAAGGGAAGAGAAAAAAAATTAAAGAAAGTCACTCATTGGTCATGTTCATAAGGTGATATTCAGTCTGCACTTAGGAAAAGTAATTAATCATATGTACACAGTATTTAATTTGTAATTTCATCAGAAATAAACATGTAGAAATGTTGAAGAAGTCTAAGCTTTTCTTGTAGTGTTGAATAGCACTTTGAGCAAAACAAGTAGTTCTAAATAAATCTTTACTTTTATTTCTTTCAGGCCATGTTTTATGTTGTATCACCAAGATCCATATAAATTGTCATAAATCATCTGACAAGGTAGTGACGAACAGAGAAGAAAATGGAAATAAATTGTAAGGGTAAGGAAAGAGCTTGATTTCCATATTATGTAGTACGTACCCTCCAAGTTGTACATGGTCTCCCATACCATAGTCTTAACACCTTTCTCCTAGTATGGAAGGATGGCTTATGACTTTTCACTTCCTATAGAACATGATAAGAAAAGGATTAGATAGGATAATTTCCCATTGTCTAGCCTATGATCTCAATAGCTTCAAAGAATCAAACAAGTATTTTGCGATTCCAGACTGTAAAGAAACATGGGTTGTCTCAGGGATCAGCCAACAGAAAGCAAGAAGTTAGGCCTCATGGACTTACTAAATTTGACATAAAGTTGACTGAATCTGGAATGTTTTGTCTCTATATAAAAGGATAAACCTACCCAAAACTAATAACATTCTTGTTGAAGACCCAGCTAAGATTATGGATTTCCTGATCCTCAGAAACATGGTAATAAATATACTATAAATTAGCAGTGCAAAAGCAAAAAATAACAATAATGAAGAACAAAACAAAACAAACAAAAAGACTGATTTTTCTGACAAAGACAAGTTTTTCCTTATCTTTGAAAGTAAAAACATTATATGTAGTAGGGAAAGAAGTTCTAAAAAATTGACAATCTACAATACACACACACACACACACACACACACACACACACACAAACACACATATCTGTGTTAATCAGAAAGAACTGACATGTACTGCCTCCTGTTTTCAAATGGAGAAATGATGTCCCAGTCAAAGGCATTTAAATATTATTAAGTAATCAAGGTTTTTAAATTTTTACTTAAAATGTATTAAACTTGTATTAGTACTTGGGTTTGAAGCTATGTTAATGCTAATGTACAATGTTTATTTATTTATTTATTTTTATTTTTTTCTTTTTTTTCCAACCTTTATTAGTTAATTTCTTTATTTACATTTCAAGTGTTATCCAGAAAGTTCCCTATACCCTCCTCCCTCCCGGCCCTGCTCCCCTACCCACCCACTCCCACATCTTGGCCCTGGCGTTCCCCTGTACTGGGGCATATAAAGTCTGCATGACCAAGGGGCCTGCATGACGCAGGTGTCCCTCAACAGAAGAACGAATACAAAAAACATGGTTTATTTACAGAATGGAATACTGCTCAACTATTAAAAACAATAATGTTATGAAATTCACAGGCAAATGGAACTAGAAAATATCATCCTGAGTGAGGTACCTCAGACACAAATGAACACCCATGGTATGTACCCACTGATAAGTGGATATTTGCCCCAAAGTTCAGAATGTGCATGATACAACCCACAAACCATATGGAGCTTAAGAATAAGTAAGACCAAAGTGAAGATGCTTCAATCCTACATATAGGAGGGAACAAAATAATCATAGGGGATAGAGGGATGGATGAATATGGGAGGGAGAATAGGAGGGGGGAGGAAAATAGGAGGTTCAGGATCAGGTACTGGAAGGGACAGAAGAAAAGTACAGAATTTCAGGAAATTGAATATAAATATGTAGCAGTGGTGATGGGGAACTGGGAGTAACCCAGATGCCAGGGAAACTAGAGGCTCCCAGGACTGATAGGCATGTTCCCCAGTTGATTGGGGGCCACCCACTGATCTCAAAATCTTTAACCCAGAAATGTTCCTGTCCAAAGAAAAGGCAGGGACGAAAATTGTAACAGAGACTAAAGGAAGGCCATCAATAGAACGTCCCACCTAGGGATCCAACCCATCTGCAGACACCAAACCCCCGACACTATTGGACGCTATTGCTGATGGTAAGAAGCACTTGCTATCAGAAGTGTGGTATGGCTGTTCCCCAAGATGTTCTCCACCACCTGGCCAATGCAGATACAGATACTCATAGCCAATCTTTGGACTGAGACTGGAACCCCTATGGTAGAGCTAGGGGAAGGACTGAAGGAGCTAAAGGGGATTTAACCCCAAAGTAAGCACAATATCAACTAATAGAACCATACAGGGCTTCCAGGAACTAAAACACCAACCAAAGAGTATACATGGAGGGAACCTTGTCTCCAGATACATATATAGCAGAGAATAGCCTTACCTGACATCAATATGATGGGAGTCCCTTGGTCATGTTGAGGCTTGATGCTCCAGCATAGGAGGATGCTAGAGTGGTGAGGCAGGAGTGGGTGAGTAGGTGGAGGAGCATGCTAATAGAGGCAAAGGGAGGGGAAAGATGGTGGATAGACTAGGGTATTTGTGGGATATGGGGATAACATGGAAGGGGGATAACATTTGAAATGTAAATGAATAAAATGATTTTTTTTAAAGGCTAACACAGTTTTCTACAGTAACCAGATGAGATGTCAACCACAGAATTTGCACTGCTCTTGTTTTCTCTTTATTTGTTTGTTTGTTTGTTTGTTTGCTAGTTTTCTTGCTTGTTTTGAGATTGAGTCTTTATGTGGCTCTGTGGCTGTTGCTAGCTTAGTCACTACAAAGAGCATGTTGGCCTTGACCTCACAGAGATCCCCCTGATTCTGCCTCTAGAGACCTAGAATTAAAGGTGTGTATCATCATTCCTGGCCGTTCAGCTACAGTATTCTTGCAGTTATTTTTCTAATTTTACAAAGTCAATGATAATAAGCATATTTTAACTTTTTTTATATTTTTAGTCTTATTTACTTCTTACTTCGTCAGTGTGAAGATTACTGTATGATTTATTTTTCCTTGTGTTGACTCTTTTTTTTTTTTTTTTTTCTTCTCACTCCTGTTTGCTTCCTGGTTTGTAGTACTTTCTGAATTGTGGCTGGCTGGTTCAACTCATCTGGTCTGGCTAAAACTCCTTTTTGAGTTGATTGGTTAAAACTGGCTTCTCTTTGTTTCTCACTGAATTGTTCTGACTCAAACAAATTCTGACAATTTGTTCTCTGTCTTTTGGCTTCTTCTCATTCTCTTGCTAATTCTGTCTTCATCTTCAAACTGTCTTTGTGAAACTGTACCAGTAAAATTCGATCCCCTCTGTCTCTGTCTGTCTGTCTGTCTGTCTGTCTGTCTGTCTGTCTGCCTGTCTGTCTCTCTTTCTCTCTCTTGCTACTGCTGCTGTTCAATTGCTCTCTTTAGTCACCTATTTTTTTTCCTGTCTCTTATGATAGTTGGAAGCATCCTATCTCTGACTATTTCTGTCAAATCTTTCTCTGATTCATCACCTTGTCTTCCCCTCAATTAGATGTTATTTTCAAATATGACCATTTCCTTCCACAAATAACACTTACCTCCATATTTTGTAATTAAGGGTTTATACAAAGGGTATGTCTGTATTCCAGCCATATCACAGAATAATCCAGGGCATGTCTACAGTCCAGCCAAATCTCATAGACTTAAAATATCTTTGAATGTGATCCCTTAGTAGAGCAACCAAGTTGCTGGATTAACATACGTCTACAAAGAAGAAAACTCTTAAGGACCAAAGAGCAATTTAAATTAGTTACAAAGTTATTTTGTGTTTTTTGTTTCTTTTGTTTGTTTGTTTTGTTTGTTTTTGTTGTTGTTGTTGTTTTGTTGTTTTGTTTGTTTTGACATAGTGTTTCACTATGTAGACCAGACTGGTCTTGGATTCACATCTATCTCTGCTTCCCACGTCTGAGTCGAAAACCATAAGCCACCATACTGTACCTCCAAACTATGTTTCGATGGAATATGGAAGATCCAATGAAAGATTGACAATTCTTCCATTCTGGGAAGTTTTACTCCAAAAGATGAATATCTCCTTAAAACATCAGATATAAAATATATAGAAGTCCAGTGGGCCAAATGTAGATCTAACCTAAAAAATTTACAGGTTTTTACAAACGTTAACAACTAAAGAGTAAATCATATCTAACTGTGTGCTGAACAGCACAACATATATTTCAATGTATTTATTTTAGGCTCTTCAGTGATGTTTCCAAGGAACATGGAAGCTTTAGCTTAAAATTTTAAAATAAGCTTGTTTTCACTATTTTTCTAAGTAGCTTGTTTAAAAATCATAATATTATTGATTATAGGCACAAGTAGAAAGAAAAGAAAGGAGGTGTCAGCTAGAGATTTGAGATTAGAACTCAATCCAAAAGTCACATGGAAAGATAACCACCAAAAATGCAGCACCCACATACGTGGATGCTGTAGGAACAGGATTTGAGTGTCCTCAATCTCATTTTGGAGTTTTCAATAATATATAAGAAAACCCTTTCGTTTTATACTTCTCACACAGACACTTTCTCTTGAAAACTTTTTTTTTTCACATTGAAAAAAAAAGCAAAAAAAAAAAAAAAAAACCATAAAAACACATATTCAAAATATATTAGTAAGTCCTTAAAAGTATTAATTAGAGTGTTTTCAGTAATTTTGTAATGCCTTTCAGAAATTTTAAAGTAATATTTCACTTTTATTACTATATATGTTCACTTGCTATATATAATCAATAAACAATATTAAAACACAAAATATATTTATCTGTTGAATAAACATGTTTCACCTTTATTTTAATATGTTTTTTTATTACAGCAAGCATCTCTTTATCATTTATTTTACTAAATAAACTCAGAGATTCTTTTTTTTTTCCAACATTTACTAGATAATTTCTTCATTTACATTTCAAGTGTTATCCAGAAAGTTCCCTATACCCTACCCCCTCCCGGCCCTGCTCCCCTACCCACCCACTCCCACATCTTGGCCCTGGCGATCCCCTGTACTGGGGCATATAAAGTCTGCATGACCAAGGGGCCTCTCTTCCCAAGGATGGCCAACCAGGCCATCCTCTTCTATATATGCAGCTAGAGACATGAGCTCAGGGGGTACTAGTTAGTTCATGTTATTCTTCCACCTATAGGGTTGAAGACCCCTTCAGCTCCTTGGGTACTTTCTCTAGCTCCTTCCTCGGGAACCCTGTGTTCCATCTAATAGCTGACTGTGAGCTTCCACCTCCATGTTTGCCAGGCATTGGTATAGTCTCCCACGAGACAGCTATATCTGGGCCCTTTCAGCACTATCTTGCTGGCATATGCTATAGTGTCTATGTTTGGTGGCTGATTGTGGGATGGATCCCTGGCAGCTGCAGTCATTGGGTCCATCCTTTGGATTCAGCTTCACACATGATCTCTATAACTCATGGATGGATCTGGAGGTCATCATCCTGAGTGAAGTAACCCAATCACAAAAGAACTCACATAACATGTACTCACTAATATGTGGATATTAGCCCAGAAACCTAGACTACCCAAGATACAATTTACTAAACACATAAAACTCAAGGAGAAGGAAGATCAAAATGTGGACACGTCACCCCTTCTTAGAATTAAGAACAAAACTTAGAGATTCTACAAGATTATTTGACCGATAGATTCTTCCTTCACTCGCTTTTCTATAATTTATAAATCTGCATTTGTTTCTCTTGCTAAATACATTTATTCTAAGGATTGATGACATACCTATCTTTTCTTCATAATTCAATTTCATGTATAGTTAAGATCTTAGTGACAATGTTTATTTAATTGTTAAAAACAACTTCTGAAATTGAGCTTGGGTCTTTTCAAGCTTTCTGTGAGAGCCTCAATTGACATTACTTCTTATAAATCAACATAACATGTTTATCAAATAGGAAATAAAGAAATAGTTAAAAGACATAAAGGGTCAAAGTCTTGTAATTTGGTACTAATACTTCTCAAGTCTTCCAATTAAATAAAGACATTTTTGTTGATCAATTTGAAGTACAATTATCACAAATTAATTTGCTAGGCTGATTTTTATTTCTTTAGTATGGGTGCTGAAAACCGTATAGGCTCAGAGATATCAGTTTATTTACCTCAGAGATTCATAGTCTGTGTGATACCCTGCTTGAGGTAACAATCCCTATCTTCAATGCTGAATTTGTTAAAATTCAAATAAACTCTACAATTCTAAGAGTTGCAAGTACAATAATCTTTGAGAAAGTTGTTTTGATTTTCCACTCTGCATCAATTGTTATATTACCCATTCTGTGTACTTCTTTGCTACCTGAAAAAAAATTCTCTTCAGAGCCCTTAGTGAAGTTTTAACTTTCTTACAGAGTTTCAGAGACAGCTCCCAACATCTGTGCTGCCTTTGATAAAGAATATAATCCTTTGAGAGTTTTTGAGAATTTTCCTTCTTTTAAAGTCTGAGTGGTCAATAAGCAGTTGAATCTGATTTCTTCATATTGCTCTCTCGAACCTAGAACCTATGTTCTCAGACCAGCAGCTGAGAACTAATCCTTCAGAATTAGTGTCAGCATCTGTTTGCCCACAAAGACAAGGACAGTAATCATTGTTCTATATGTGGAGAGATGCATCATAAATAAATGAAACAGAGTCAGTTTTTTTAAAGACCTTTTAATTATTTTCATGGCCCAAAGCTTATAATACTTATATTCAATGACATAACTTCCACATTTAAGGTACAAAGTTAATTGTGTTGGCTAATGCTCAATGAATTATTTATTAAATTCTTAGATGTAGAGATAATTCACTTAAAAGCACTAAGGGATGTACTATGATGAAGGGATATGCTATGATTATGTGTGTGTGTGTGTGTGTGTGTGTGTGTGTGTGTGTGTCTCCCACACACACAGGCAAACACACACACACACACACACATGAGAGAGAGAGAGAGAGAGAGAGAGAGAGAGAGAGAGAGAGAGAGAGAGAAAGAGAGAGGGGGGGATAAAGAGATGGACAGATGGACAGACAGACAAACAAACAGACAGACAGACAGAGTCAGACTGAGAGATACAGAGAGTTAAAATCAGAGAGAAAGACAGAGACAAAGACACAACGCATCTTCACTGACACTTCACATTACTCTTCTAGCTGATTTATTGTGAAGTGCCAAGTGATGATATCTTGTTACTTTTCTAAAGCTTCTCATCCAATTAATTCTAGAAAATGATACACAGCAGTCAGCCAGGAAGTCACTCTGGGTGCAAACATCAAGTACTTAATTCTTATTTCTATCACTCTGTTCACTTCAGGAATTCATATTTCATCCATTATTTTCTTCTCATTCACATGGCATAGTTGTATGTCCTTTATCTTGTTTCATGCATTATATTCTCCATTTCTGTCTAATCTATTTTTTCTTTTACTCTTTTCCTTTTAAATTTAATCTACAAACCCCAAACCTTGAATCAGGCTAACAAATCTTCTTCTAGTTGATCCATTACACTTTGTCACCTCCACCTTCATTTCGGCTCTTTGCATTCTTCAAACCAGTTTATATATGTTTTATGAGCTTTTCTTCTCTTTTTCCAAATATAATTGTTGAAGCATTTGGTTTTGCCCATAATTACATTCATTTCTCCTAAAGTAAACTGATCATTTACTTACTCATGATTTTTAAAGAGCAGAACAGGAATTTTTCTTAGCAGTTTTAATCCCTCACTAGTGTTTTTTTTCCTGTTTTGTTGACCCTTCTCTGCTAAAATCAGAGGAAACACTAGCGTGCCTTCAATCTACTCATCTACAGCAACCCCAGTGTTTTTCCCACTGAGATTCTTTCATACTTTCTGCAACTTCTCCTTCAAATTAAGTACATACGCATTTGACATTTTGAATTCAATACACATTCAATTTTGAATAAGATGGTAATGGAATATTCAACCTACAATTTATTTCAGTTTTGCTTTATTGTTTCATTTCTTCTTCACACTAAATGTATCTGGGAAGGCATAGCTTATGTGCCCTCAGTGCTTGAAGTTCAGGAATACTGTGAGTGGAAGCCTCTGTTATCAGTGCTGGGTGGAGGTGGCTAGCCTGACCAGAAACAGTCTAGGCCATGGCCCATTTCCCTTGGGCAATGTGGGAGTGAAACAGTAAATCCTGTTTCTTGGCTGACCCTTTTATGACCTCACCCCACATTCAGAGAAATACTCTTGAGTACATGAGCCTTGCTGAAAAAATTCAGTACTGTGTATACATGACTAACTTATTTGTACATAGATGTTTATCTACATTAAGAACCTGCTATTTTTTGTAGTTACTTTATGCAAAAGAGAGTTTGAGATACTATGGACTACAGATTACATATTTTTATTTTCTAATGAAAACTTATTTTCTTGGTATTTGTAGTAATAAGCTTATATAGCAGTGTTAACCAATGCCTGTTATCTCAGGGGTAGACACCAACACTCTTACTACTGATCAGGAGTCTACTTGACTTCTGGGAGTTCTGACAGTGGCCAGCTCTTGCAGGTACAATGTCTAAATCTACTCAAATACCAAAAGAAAAGGTTTTGTTGCCACACCTTAGAAGTATTCACAGTAAGAAGCAGACCTACTCAGCCTATTTAGCTTTCTACAATTCTTCAGTAGCAGGTTTTCCTATTTCTCCTTTTGGTTTATTACAAGGTTGAGTTATGTGTATTTAAACCTATGTGTACTTTATGATTGTTTCACTATTTTCCATACACCTTTGTCTTTGTGTACTTCATCATAGGGATATCCTTTTACAACAAATTGCAACAATCCTTCATGTAATATTTTTAAATTTGGTACTGTGATCAGTGTTTCATTTCATTTCCTAGTGCCATTAGCATCTTTCTTTTTCTGTAATCTATATGAATCCTCTTTTTTATTGAAAATAAATTATATTTCTTGATTATAGCTTCCCTTTCTCTTACTCTTCCCATTCCTCCCCACCACCCTCTGGATATTTTCTTTATCTTGTTAGAAAATTAACAAGTTACCTAGAGAATAATACAACAAACAAACCAACAAAAACAAATCAGAGGATCAATGAAGTAGAAGAAAAAGTCAAAGGAAAAGTAACAGACTAAAATTTATAGACACACACACAGAAAACCCATAAAAAACAAAACTGCAAGTCATTATATATGCAGAAGATCTCTAAAGCTAAAATGGAAATCCCTAAAAAAAATTATGAGATGAAAAGCCTTCAAGAGGCCAGTGGGATAATTTTGTATTGATCACCTATCTCTGGACAGGGGCCTACCACTGAGAATGATTTATATCCTAATTGAGACTTTCTTGCTAGTCACCTCATTTTGGTAGGGGGAACTGAACCCAGGTCCTCTTCAGAAACATTAAGCACTTTTAACTTACAGCCTTCTCTCCAGCCCCAATTACCTTTTTATGTACTGCACACTGATGAGTTTCTACCTAACGCTGATTTTACTCTCCTCAACAATCATACAAACTGTCCTCATGATTATTATTCTCCACTGCTGAAAATAATTACAAACCTTCAAACATTTAAAAAACAATATTTAGTAGAGAAATTTAGTGTAAGAACATGTCAAGTCATCAATGACAACCAATGTGTGTGTGTGTGCGTGTTGAGAAAATGTGAACAAGTATCTGTTCACACCAGACACAGAACAAAAACAGACAAAAAGAAGGAGTTTCTTTCATGTGTAGCTGAAACCAACTTGTGTGTTTGACTCAACCTTACGAACATGAGAGAAGGATTATTAACAGGAGCTATGGAAACTCAAAACCACTGCATTACTTAAAAGCCTATTTCATCATGACAATTTATGCAAGTTGCATCCTCTGAGCTCCCTGTCCAACCTGCAGGTAGATCCACTGCAGTCTCCTCACTCAGCCAGTGCTTATTGCTTTTGTAAATCTGGGGAAGGGTTTTATGAGATCTTCTAACTTTTTTGAGTCTTTTTAGACCTCTTTCTCCCTCCAAGAGGTACTGTTTGATTTGGAGAAAATTTTTAAACAGAAAATAGTTAGCAAATTATAAGACAATAAATCGCGTTGTGCTATCATTTATTTATATCCGAGAAATCAAAGAGAATGCAGTATTTTCTGGGGATATATGATACCTACTCTACAGCACAGAATATGGTTATCCATTTGATTTCATAAAGATAACTTTTTCTATAATATTTTAGACACAAAGTTATAAAAATCCATGACATTTAATACTAATTATTGTTCTTAATAACAAAAGCAAAGCCATGTTTTAACAAGTATTTCTGCTCAAATGAAAGCAATCACAACTGGGAGTCACAGCTACAATACAGGCAGCAAATATTTGGTGAGAGCTATAGGACAAATTTTGCTTCCTAAGGTCCTGTTTTCCAAAATGTCTCCCAAGTCTTTGTAGAGAGCATGCCATGAGAGAAGCATAAATGTCCATGTTTATGTCTTTGAACAATGTCAGAATTTATGGAATAATAATGATTTCAGGAAACAGGGTAATACCATGTGTTTTCATTTTTTTTGCTTGTTTTATTTTGTTTTGTTTTTCATCTTTCATTTTTTTTTTTTACTTTTTTTGACACAAATGCCCACTTACTTTAAGAGACTGGCCAGAGTAAACCCCTGGTTCTCTTATTCCTATCTTAATTACAGTAACAGGCCTGGTATAGATGAGTTTATTCTGAAAGGACAATTGTGTTTTACAACTCTTATTAGACTCACATAATAGTGGACCGCAAATAATGAGAAATTTTCTAGGAATCCTCTGCATGGAATAGAAAAGGCTTCAGCACTGAGGAAAAGTTGTCTCCTGAAAAAAAGATTCCATACAGTTCTAACAACTTCTCAGATCGCCTTACAGAATGAGACTCAAACCCAGACAATGACAGGCCGAACGTGAGAGGGACTTTTATTGCTTGGATGTGAATATACTTTGCTGTCTATGTAAAACTTAAATGTAACTCCAGAATATAGAGGGGAGAGAGGTTCTGGATCTCTTTGCTCCTCTTCCAAATATGATCACATTGAATAAATCATCGTATCCTGCTTTCTAATATTAATATTGGCTGAACATCATTTGGGGGAGAGTCTGTGTTCCCTAAGTCTGATAATATTATTAATATTAACTATAAAGCTACATCTTAGAAAAATATCATAGAGTGGTGTATAGGGTTATGAGTCTGCAATAGAATTGAGAAATTCTCAGAAGACCTGGGAACCAGTAAAGTTGATAGAGGTGGGAACAGATACTCTGATAGATACAATAGATAGATACATAGTGATTAACCCTTACCTCTGTTGCTGTGGTAAGAAAGGCTACTGAGAGTCACAAGTTTGGGAGAGAAGCAGTAGAAATGAAGAAAAGATAGGCCCCAATGAAGGAACAGAGAGATGTATGGGCAGTTACTGGAAGGAGAAAAGCCAAGTATTCTATGTCAGTCCTCTATGCCCAGCCGGGAAAGTCAGATTATAGGAATCAGGGCCCATTATCATTACAATGTTAAGTTTCTTTCTCGTTATCTGGTCCAGGAGAAGCATTTTTAAACTTTCACTGCTCTGGTCATGTGATAAATTTTCAAATCTACTTTTTTGATATGGTTTTAGTATGTCCAAGTGACTAATCCCCAATGTTGACCTAATAAATTCATAATGTTGTGCCTTTTTCTAGGGCTAGGAATAAGTCATTTTTCTGCCTGTGCTGCTTGGATGGTTCTGGATCATATGTCTACTGGGGTGCAGAGATATCCTCCATGCACAAAATGGAATGCAACACTGTTCATAAAATGGAGACTCCCAGGACAAGGCACTATCTGACAACCTATTATCCTATACAATATGGAGATATGTAGAGCAAAGCAGAGCTTAGTCTCATTACTGTTTATCACCAAAATCCTTTCCTGCTTTAACACCATCCTTGAAAGTTAGAACCATGTTCTGGGGAACATTTTCAGAAAACTGATGTTGCTAATTTTTTTGTATGAGGGACATTCTTATTTCATTCCATGATTTTTTTTCTTTTCTCTCATCATAAGCTGTATGCAGTTTCTTTGGGCAGGGAGCCATTCGGGCGTGTTGTGTAATTTGTTTTGTTCAGTGGTTCCTTATCCTGCATAGATGAAGTGCCTTTTTTATCACTCATTTAAATTATTGTTTTCCTCTGGTGATGGATTTTTGCAGTTTCTGTGTTTACTTTATTACTTGTGACTGAGGCATGATTTCCTATTGGGAAGCCAGCAGAGGATTATGTTTAGCATTACTTCATCGTCATTCAGCACCACGCTCTCAGCAACATCACTGCACAGAGAAGTAAACAGCTATAGGTTACTTTCAGTGAAATAGTTGCTGTTTTCCTCTAGCTTCAACCTTGGATGCAATTGATTTTAGACTTTAATAACCTATATTAACACTGTTAATTTACTTTCCCAGCCCAATATTTCATATTGTTATCTTTTTGATTTAACTACAAGGATGAAAGCAATAAAAATGACATGAACATTTTTTGTGCCATCCTTTTGTTCCTAACTCAAATATGAAGTAAGATTTTTTTTCTGAAATGTCATTTTAATGATTTAAATGCATGAGCAAGCTATAGACTGGAAATTCCTCTAAGTCAACTGAAGCTCGTGTATTTTACATGAGAGGAGGAGGGAGACATACACATACACTTAGATTCATATACACATATGAAGAGACACAAATATAAAATACAGGGACCTATAGAAAGGTACATAATCATACACACAAACACATCACAGTGCACGCGTGCACACACACACACACACACACACACACACACACACACACACACACCATCATCATCATCATCATCATCAAAAAGTAGAATAAATGCAAATATATAGAAAATATTAAGATAATTTCTTAGAGCTTTCATATTGATTCGAGTGAGTGTGATTTCATCATTAACCCTTTAGTTAAAATGTTATAACAATTTTATGAGATTCCAAATCTTATTCTCATTTCCTAGATTGAACCATTTAAAAACTGTCATAGATGATAAAAAAATCTCTTTATTGTTGAGAACCTCTAAGTTAAAACATACTTATCCAGAAATGTTCATCTATTACCAATCTATGAGTGTTTACAAAGTTCTATCTAAAATCCTGATAACAGTCTAAGTAAAATTCCATTATTCATTCATATGAAGATAAAACACAATTCTGTACAGCAGATAATCTTTCAAGTCCATAACTACCATATAATATTTTATTATCTAAGGAAGGTAAATGATGTAATTAATATTCCTACAAATAATTTATTGCTGGCAACCCACAAACAGAAGAAATACCATTTATTTAGGGGAATATTTATTTTTCTATAGCTAAAGTGTAAAAAGCACAGAGTCTGTAGAGTTAGAACAGAAGTGTCCCTGCTGAAGAATTACATGACATTCAGAGTAGTGGGGATGAATAAGAACCTTGGCATGTGAATTTCACTATATATTACATTGTGGGGTACATTAACATAGATGTAAAAAGCATTTACCATAGCTCTTGACATACAAAAGAGGCTCAGTTAAAAACAAAAAGAAAAGAAAATTAATCTCAATGATTTGATTTGCTCATACCATTGTTTTTATGTGTATTAGTTTAAAAATTCCTTTTGATCAGTTACCATAAGTGTTTAAAAGATCATAAGATTGTAAGGGATAATTAAATAACAGAGTTTCATAGAATTTAATTGGTAACACATTCCAATAATAAAATGATAACAATGGATCATAAATGTACTTTTAGTTCATTCCTTAAAGAAACACTTGTAACTGAGGCAGGGGCTAGCTACATGTAGATAGCAACGGGAAGGGAAGACTCATGGTAAGACTGCAGATTGCTCCACATGTTATAGGACAAACAGAAGGTAGAGTCAAAATGAGGACACAGTTCAAAAATGGTAAAATCATTATCTAGTGAAGATGAAGAATAGAGTGTGTAGTTAGTATTGAAATAACCAAACTTCAGATCCGAGAAGAAAAAGTGCTCTTGGGCATTTACCACAGGCCACATGGCCCCAGCAAACATCTAAAGAAGACATGTAAAGCACTATTGTCATTTGATACATCCTTGTTCTGAATTCAGCTAACCATAATAGACTAAATTGTAAGAAGGGATGACTTCAAGGAAGTCTGCATTCACTTCAGGATGAAGAGCCCAGGACTCTGCAAAAATGGAACTAAGTATAGGTAACAACTTGAATACAACTACATCTTTGTGGCTATGATGAGTTGACTCTGCTGTGATAAAGTCACAAACTCTTCATGTAATGTGAATATAAAGAAAGCTTTGTATATGTAATCTTACTAGACTCTTTACAAATTAGCAATACTGATAAAGTGACAGTATACAGTTAGGGTCAAATTGAGATTCAGATTGAACAAAGTGGGACTTCAAAGACCTTAAATTGAGTGGGCACTACAGGCATGTCACATGATAATGTCCTTGTTGGCTTATGGTAGCCTGTAAAAATCATGTATACCCGCCACTGGCTTAACCCATGATAGCCATGCAAATTAACTACCTCACTAAGAGTTACATCAGTGTATGCACAGTTTCTACAATTACTGTATAATTTTATAAAAATCCCTAGAAAAGTAAATCAAGGGCTTTTCCTCTTTATGAATAACTGTCCCTGCTTTCAATAGTTTTTCTTACTTGTCCTGAATATCTCACTTTTATGTAATAATTCTTAGTAAAGCTTGCTTCTACTTTGCTTATTTCCATGAGCATCTGAATCATAAATTTTCTTTGGGAAGATAAAACAAACTTGGAGGCCCTGTCTTAAACTTGTCTTTGATGACTATGGATATCTGTTATCTTGAGTGCTTGGGTCATGTACAGTTGAACCAGTAAATGCCCCTATATCTTATGTTCTGTATCATTATTACCTCGAGATAGAAATAAATTGTCTGGCAAACCACTCTGCCAATAGTACTATAATGTTCTTAAAACTGCATAAATACAATGAATTATTACTAAAATTACTTGCCAATCAAATGAGCTTTTATTCAGTTTAAAACCTAAAGTGAATTTGAACAAAACACCTTCTCATTGTTTTCTGTGAGTTATAGACAATGAAGGAACTCAACTAATAGACTTGTGAGCATTATGTAAATGTGTGTATGTATCTGTGATCACTTCCATCAAAGAAATAACAATAGTTTACTTGTTATTATAACAATAGTATTGACTATTGACCTGACTACTCTAACTCAGGTTTTTCTTGAACTGTTCATTGTCCCACTCCCTCATGTTTTACTCTAGGTTTTGAATGTCCTTTTGCAGAAACAATAAATAAACTACATAGTGAACTACTTAGTTTCTTTGGAAAAGCCTTAAGCTGAATGAATTATTTTGAATCTTGTTACAAGAAGATTGAAGAATCACACGGATTTAGTACATATTTTATCCATATCCCTCCACGGTGGTATTTAGTTCACTTCCAAATCATCTTACATTCTATAGCAAGAATGAAGATTTCTGTATGAGCTATGACAAATTTCAAGTGAACTCTTGTTCTTTACCATGGGGATACTGTGGTCAATGTTTTGTAGCCTGATGCATTAGGATGGTGTGAGGCATCACAGGTCTGCATTTGCATTAAGTAGAGAGCAATCCTTTTTCTTCCTTCAACCTCTGAAAGTCACATATACGTATTCTGTCTCTCTGCCTGTACTTTAAAATGACATACTCTTCTTCTCTCTTCTGTAGAGATTAAGAAAGTTGGTTGCTATCTCTTCATAAGTAATTAATAACATGAACTAGTAAGTCACATGTGAATCTTTTATCCTGAAAGCTGAATGATATCAAAAGTTATTTTTTTTTCTCTTTGTCTTGCTCAAGACACCTCTCTGCTGCTCTTTTGTCTTGGGAATGACCTCTTTTTCACTCTAAAAAATAAAAAAAATAAAGGACTTTTAAAACTTAAGGTTTTTGAAACATGGCTTTTTTTTTACAATTGTGTAGAGATTAGTTTATCCTCCAGGAACATTTTAAACTGTGCTGTAAAATATGCTCCATTAACTCTACCCAATTATTTTCAGCATATATGAAAAGGGCATTCTATCCTATTGTCTTTTTTTTTAACTTTTTCTAAACTACATAGGCTTCATTCTACATATAGCCTTCATAATCAAAGACACATTTTGGAACAAAATTTGCCTGAATAAAAATCTATTTTATTGATATAAATGTATATATTTTATTATATTTGACTCTGGAAAATTAAAATAGTAAAGATCAGATAATCTGGTTAAAAAAATAAATATCTTAGTAAATGCAGAAGCACTAAGGTTGTTTGGAAAACCCACATAGAAACTTACTGTATACGTTTCCTATATATTCAGATAAAAGAGTTTAATTGGAATTATCCTACCTGTTGGATAATGTGTATCCTAGAAAACATTTGTGGTCAAATAAAAGAACAACACTAAATGTGTGACACTTAATCTCAAATTATTATTGAGAAGTATCAAGTTATTATTGGAGAGCCTTAAAATAATACAGGGTTCTGTCATTGGTTTCCTATGACAACTTCTTGACAAGATCCTGCAGTAGAAGACATCATATAATGTTCTTAAAAGACATGGAAAATCAAGAAATTGGTACTGACCAAAAAGTTGACTCTCAGTTGACTGGCTAGCTTTTACAGCACCAGAAGATGCTATCTAGGCTAATAGGGGAGAAAAAATCAACAATAATCTTACAAGACTGTGAACCTAGGAAGGCAAGATACTCTTTTGGGTACAATTGCACTATGTATGTCATGGGGCTAAGTAACATCATTCTGCTTAGATATAAGATATATTCCATAGAAGAAAATCCATACCTATTACCGGCCATGAACCAATGGCTGAGGTGTTCCTAGGCCAGGGACATGAACCTGCCTTGGTAATTTTTCTAAATGGATATATTTTCAAAGTGTTCCCAAATTTCAAATCTCTATTCACAAAGATTAGTTCAGCACTCAGACCTCATCAAAAACTTTCTTCATACACTGAATAGAATTTCACATCAAAACTTTAAAGTAGCCAAAGTGCAAAGAATATATGTATATAGCGTGCTTAGCAAAGAAAGAGAGAGAGAGAGAGAGAGAGAGAGAGAGAGAGAGAGAGAGAGAGAGAGATTTACATAATACAGCTTACCCCTAATGCTTAGGAAACATCATAGAAAAGGAAGCAGAAAGACTGTAAGTGCTAGAGGTTGGAGGTGGTTGGAGTGAAATGGTGTCTTGACATAAGCAGACCACTGCAATCCTGAACTTATAAGAACTATGTTTACTAGCACAAGACAATAAACCCTGTGTAAAATCAATCCAGCCAGCATTCAAACATGGAGAAAGAGTTGTTCATGAGACCCCATGAAGAGTGGAGGAACAACTGACATTTGGTGACTGTCAGTGGAAGGAAAGTCAGTTTTATTTAAAGGTTATTTTTGCATTATAGTTATTATTTTCTTGTATGGTTATAGTATAATATTGTATAATGAGCACAGTAAAAAATGGACCTGGAGACGTGTAAAAATAGCTGAGACAGGAAGCTCACCATGCCCAAATGCTGCACCTGATAACCAGAACTCAGTGACATCACTCCGGATAACCTGACACAGCCCTAGGACCCCATGACACCCACCGGACAGGATATAAACAGAGATTAAGAGCAATGCCCTGCTCTGCATATCTGGAGAGACACCTTGATCTGTAGCTAGAGTCTCCCCCAAGGAGCCTAAAATCAAGAGATTTCTTTTGAGAATGGATCTGTCCACCAGCTAACTTATGTCACACAGGTGAAAAGTCTTAGGGAGATAACCTTAGGTTGATAGTAATTTAGAGTGTAGGAATTGTGTTTGACCCTCAGCATAATAAAATACAAGTTTTCTTATAATAACAATGTATGTCTATTCTCTGTCTCACAAAATGTGATTATAGATATAACATTTCTTGTATTGTTAGTACTGTGTCTCTTACCTAATTTGCATCTCACAAGATTAAATATGACCTGTGCTAGATACTGCAGAAATATGTATTAATTGTATATAAGTAGAGAGAATGTAACTTGTGATTATACCCAAGAAAATTCACTATTTGTATGTAAAACTTGAAAACTCAGTTTTATTTAACCAATTAAAAGAAATCTTTAAGGAAAAGTACTAAATGAACAATACATATTAAATCATTTAGGCAGCTGTATATGCTATATCAAGTTTGATGAGCCACTATCAAAAGAAAAGCAGTGACCTAAGAAAATGGCCTGATCCAGAAGTCTGTTTTGATGAGCATATGATGAGGATGGAGTTTCAGGAGCTGGGAAATCAGTGATCCTTTGTTATGCTAGTTAGATTCTCAGCAGCAAGCAAGATAGATAGCATATGAGAAATAGCTTCTCTCTTGAAAGTTGAAGTTAAAGTTTTATGGTATTTTAGACCTGGAGAGTGCACCATAGAGCTAGAGAACAAAGGTAAAGCTTCATGATAGATATCAAAAGCTAGCATCATGACTTTCTATCTTCATGTGACTGCTTACAACATTTCCTAGGACAAACATGAAAATAAAAAGTTCTCAGATTGTAGCAATAAAGACTAATTCCCTTCACTGTCAAATCCTTCAGGAGGCTACATGTGTTAACTTTCTTGTTTTTATCAAGCCAGAAATGTAATTTCCAGCTACATTCCTATAACAGCACAGCAGAAGTGTGTTATGCCTATGTGTGATATATAAAATAGCAATAAAAATAATCAAAGTTTACTAGGCTCCAATTTCCAGTTTTTCATAACCCCAAAAGTTAGAAAAACTCTACTACATACTCCAAGCTTAAATTATTAAAATATACCCTTACATTTTGTTTATGGTTTTTGTTTTTTTTTTTGCTTTCAAAACATAGTACTTATACCAAAGAAAAAATAGTTTATTCTGTAGCTAAATGTGTGGTGTTCACCTAAGAACACATTTAAGTTTACCTATCTTCCATGTTCTAAAGTGGGTCCGAACATCACAAATAAAAATATTGACCTTGGTCAAACATTAGGTATGTCAAACTAAAATGAAGATATTTCTGTGTCGGCCTCAGCTGTCAGGCAGATGAATGGTAGTAGTAAGTTAACATTATTCCATAGGCATCATCTAAGGGGTCACGAGGATTTTAGGTCAAGCACGGTAGTGGGCAAGCAATGGCTACTGACAAGGCAACAAAACCTAATAAAAATGCATCTGTGGTGCAAGTATTTGTTTTCTTAAAAGTAAAAATTAATTGAATTTAATATGCAAAAAGAAGAAAAAGAAAGACACAATTAATTTAATTAGAATCTCAACCTGCAACATTCTAACTTCTCTATTAATCCTTGACATTTTATTCAGTTATTCAGCTATATAGAAAGTTCAGGACAAGTTTCATCACAATAACTGCTATGTGTCAAGATGTTTTCTTCCAAGACCCAACAAACATTTATTCATCCCAGACACGTAGCCCATGGCACACCAATAGACAAGAGACTTCCAAATCCCAACTTTGCGAACAATTGCTATTTGGGTTACTTATGGGAATATTGGTGAGAGGTTACTTACAGGAGGAAAAATGATTCAAAGACCTCTTCCACAGTCTATCCCTGCAATAACGTCAGCTCACAAAATTTAGGAACCAGGAGCACACTGCACAGTCTAGGAGAGAATCCTTTCAAAGTGACTCAGTTGGTGCTGTACACTTTCAGTCAGCTGAGTTGGTTTCTGATTTTTCTAGGCCTGGTCTCAGAGTCTTCTTTGGGTCTTGACTCCTATAAGAATCTTTTTCATAGCTTAGTTTGTCTGAGAATGATATCCAGCAATCTTGCTCACTCTTGGGAGGTTGGGAGGAAGGGACCTGGTGAGTCTGGAACTGTTTACCTTCTGTCTTAAGGAGCTTTTTATGCTAGATGGAATGTTTTCATCTTGTTGGAAACTAGTCTCACAACACAACAGAACAACAAAGTCCTAAAATAACAGACTTTCCAATACAATGGTACGCGAATCAAGGCNTATCCAGCAATCTTGCTCACTCTTGGGAGGTTGGGAGGAAGGGACCTGGTGAGTCTGGAACTGTTTACCTTCTGTCTTAAGGAGCTTTTTATGCTAGATGGAATGTTTTCATCTTGTTGGAAACTAGTCTCACAACACAACAGAACAACAAAGTCCTAAAATAACAGACTTTCCAATACAATGGTACGCGAATCAAGGCCTAAGTGTTACAACAAAGTAAGATGTTTTTGTTACAGTTCTCAAATTCTATCTGAAAACCTAATTAGTTTTGGAGGTGCTGGAACTAGAGAGTCTGTTCATACATATCAAGCAACTTACCTAACAAGGATGTTAAGTCACATACACAGGAAGGCAATAGGTGACCATTTAAGGGAGCTAAAGGTAGGTGAAGATAATTTGCCTCAGGACCTATAAAATTCCATCCTCTGCACAATTATTATGCTTCTAAATTAATCAACTTTTAAAGAGTAAGGTGTAAGGTTTATTTCTGGAAATACTTAGTCACGTGCATATTGTATATATAAAATATATTGTAGAAATTATATGTTAAAGCAGTAATGCAATGATTTTTGTCAGAGTACTCTTGGGACTTGGGGGCCCTGACACATCTCTGGTCTTTTTTCTGTTTTAATTAGAGAACTGGATTTTTACTTACAAACTTTTCATGAACTAGAAAACTGTACAATCTATTCTTTTCCCTCTATTCAACAGCTGAATTAATTACACTCCTGCTCCATTCTTGCTTGTTTGAAAGTAATCTTATACTATAGTGTTGTTTCTAATACAGGTAGGTACACAAGCATAGGCTCCCTTACATTATAGCTGATGCTTCAGCATTGCTTTAAGCCACCCACCCTATTGCTTCTTCTCTGACCCACACCCACTGGCATCAAAATGAGTCTTATGAAGTCCTACTTCTCTTTCAAAATGCATTAACCAGCTCATTGTTGTCACCATTACCGATCACATTCTACTGCTTTTACTTTTTGTTTAATGAAGCATTGGGAGACCATTATAAGCAGGCACTCAGTTGATTTCTCAATGGGTATTTCCTATAACTTCTTGAATAGTTAGTAAAAAAAAATAACAAAATAGGCTTTCTTAGGTCTCCATTTAACATAAGAAATCAACTGCCCACATGTAGATTTCAGGAAAACTTGGTTTCTCTCTGCCATCCTCTGATTGAAGCACTTACTCTGTGGTCAGGTACTAGGGCAACCAGCAGTGTTAATAGTGATTATGTTGCAAGCAGAATGAGATGGGTCTTGCATCTTATGGTATTACAGAGATACTGTACTGTCCCCACTGTCTTTGTGTTGTGTATGCTTGATTGAGGGAAAAAAATCTAAATTTATAAATTGGGTCACTATAGTCCCTTCCCCACAGCTTGCTTCAGGCTGGGAGCAGACCTCCAGCCACTGAGGTGGCCCCCTGAAACCACCTATGGTGTGGCTCTCCAGCTAAGGCTGGTTTCCTTTGTTGTGCTAACTGCCTCTCTGCTTCTCTGGGATCCTGCTACCTGTCTGCAGTGCCTTACCCAGATCCTGCTTCCTGCCAGGCATTCCACAGTGCACAAGACTTCTGGCCGCATACAGGCATCTCCGGACTGAATCCAGAAGCTTGCACGAACTGGCTGTGGGCGGGGCCTACCCTCATATAACCAAGAAAGATTCTTGAGTAAAGATAGATGCCTTGAGCAGAGGGACTTTGTCTTGGCGTCCATTTTTCTCCCCATCTAGTCTCTTCCAGCCCCAGTTCGCCTCCCAGGGAACTCGGTTCTTGGGTACCCTATGGATGGTGTACCCCAACAGGTCACTAGAGTGAAGTCTCTCATGTGCATTTGTCCAAAGACATGAACTCAAAATATGCTTCACTAATACAGCGTCACTTTCCACTACCCCTGCTAGCCCCATTAGACCCCCCATACCTCATCCTTTCGGTGATTGTTACTGTGTTTTGGGTTATGTTTCATCATTCTTTCAATTTAAAAATAAAGATTTTGCCACTGACTTTTAAGCTTTTCTATATCTTGCATAATTTTAAAGGTGATTTAAATAACAATTTATTTCATTCAAATTACTCTTCTGAATGTCTATAATGTATGTGTTATCCACAACACTATCAAGGAAGACTGGGATAAAGACATAGCTGTGACCCTCAGCAGCCAGTGGAATTCTCCTGGTTTTATAAGGGACCTCAACTTTGGACAAGGCAATATCCAAAGCTTTTATCTAACTTAACAAAAATAATAAAAATTAATATTATTAAATAAATTTAATATTATTCAATAATTAATCAATATTCCTAGGATAGAACTAGCCAATATAAATTAAATTGAGATTTTGTTAAATATATTTTAGTAGTCGCCCTCAAGATTTTTCAGAAGATAAGGCTCTTGCCACTCAAGACTGATACTTAATCACTGTGATATACAAAGTATGGAAATATCTATCTGACTCCAAAACTGTCCTCTGAACTCTACCTCCATGCCATTGCATGTATATGCCTCTTTACACATACATCATATACACAATAATAATAAACAAACTGAACCTTTTGAAATGTTTTAATATAGACCTAAGAATGAGAGTTAAAAGAGAAAGAGAAGAGCTTAGAAATACCAAGAGGAATTGATGTTGACTTCTCTAAATTATAAGTAGTATGTAAAGAACATTCATTAAAAAAAAAAAAAGGCATTCTGGGGAAAAATGAAAACACATTCTAGACCATGGGTATGGGTTTCTATAAGAGAGTGGTATCACTTTTTTTTTCAAGGTGATCCATGGAAGCTATATAGCAGCAGGGGAGAAGCGAAGCAGTGACCCTTAGGTGAACCAGCTCTCCTATCTTTCACTACAGAGCATTGTTTTCTTTCTTTCTCTCAAGCTCTTCTTTATACCCTTATAATAGACTCCCTTTTAAATACAACCTCTGTGAAGTTCATTCTTCTATCAGTCCAGACAAATTGCCTAGATACAACGGGTTTGGGTGGCTCTGGTGGCCTTTTGCTTGTGTGATATTGTCTCTCCCAAGTATGAACATTTGAGATTAGAAATCCTCCATTGCTCTCAAGGATTCTCTGTTTGGTCCTGGATTTTATTCGCATTTTGATGAGGTTTGAGGCAAGTTTGTTTGTTTGTTTTGTTTTGTTTTGTTTTTCCTTGTTTTTTTTTTTTTTTTTTTTTTTTTTTTTTTTTTTTTTTTTTTTTTTTTTTTTTTTTTTTTTTTTTTTTTTTTTTTTTTTTTTTTTTTTTTTAATAAAACCAGATGGGATCACAGTCTACTTCCAGAGGGAAATCTAAGATGACAGGGAGATAGTAAGGCAGGGTGTTCTCCCCTGTGAACAAAGTTGAAAACCATGTCTCTGTTTCTCAGGTGACCAGGAAAGTGAATGGGTAGGCCTCTCCAGGGCCATGTATATTGTTTAGCCTGATTCACTAGCATTTTAACATAAATATCTATATATGAAAGAGATATTATCCTTATTCATTGGTGTTCTTCATAGCAAATGTGCAAATGTTAATTGGGCTACAATTAGTTCTTCTCAGTTGTTATGCATCACCAATACCTTCGAGTGAGGGGCATCTTGTCCTTTTCAAGTCCACATAATTTTCTTTGTCTTTTTATACTGCTTCCACAGACACTAGACAGTAAAGTCTTATTTTCTTGTAATTTTATTTGCTTCGGCTCTGTTTCACACTTAACTACATTATGTATTCTCGGAAGACAGGTGAAACTCCTAAACGTATTGAAATATGAAAGTCTCTGAAAGGTAGGACGAATTTTAACTTTTAACATTATTCCCCATTGATTGCCCTTTGCCTTAAGCATTTTCACACAATTTGTGCCCTGCAGACTGAATCCATGTGCAAAACTGCATTCATCACAATTGAGATGCCTTGGTAAGAATGATAATACTACTCCTGTGGGTCCCAGGTGAGGGCTTTTGGGAGCAGATATGATCATTAGAGCTAAAGTTTCTCATCAGAAACTGAGTCCCAGGTTGGTGCCCATCCTGTCATGGTCCAGATTCCATCTCTGCCCTCTCACTCGAACCCCACCCACTCTGAAAGCAGAAACAGCAGCAACCTTCTTAGCTGATGTCAGCAGCCACCCAACACAGCCCCCCCCCAGTCTATAAAAAACTCCCAGGCCATGATCTTCCTGTTACTTCTTATGGTTTCATCTCCTGAGACTGGTGAACTCACCTGGGATCTCATTCCCAAATAAACCTAACTTTTTAACTTTTTATTATAAGCTGAATTGGCTTATTTCTTTGGCAGAGAAAACTCTATCAGAAACCATGTCCTCAACTATAGTAACCCCAAAGTGCTATTTAGAATTCTTTTCGTTGGAGGACTCCTCAAGAGCAGGACATCCATGATCAGAAAGTGGACCCTCACCAGACTTTACTGTTTCAAAACTGTCAGACACAACATTGTGCTCATCTCATTTTTTATCACCTCATTTTTTATACTAATTAAGTATTGAAAGGTAGAACAATCTTGAGGGCAGCAATTAGCAACAGAGGAATCTCAAATCACTGTAGACAACAGCACACCTGCAGACAGTTAAAGAGAGGTATTTAATGAGATCAGTGTAGACCTGTACAGAGAAAAACCCCTTTGCCAAGCAGAGGAGGGAATGGAGAAACTGAAAATTACAGTCTCTTTTTTCTCTATGGCTAGAGGGTCTTTTTGTTTGTTTGTTTTGTTTTGTTTTGTTTGTCTCGAAAGAGCTTTCCTCCCCCCAGTTTACGATTGGTGAGTTTGAAAAGAAGGAATGATTGTTGACTGACCCAAAATTGATCTGTAACATGTCCAGGGGCTCTGCAAGTGAGAGACAAAAGCCTAAAAGGCCTTTGTTTAAAACTGCCAGGCTTCTGTCTCAAAGTTAAGGTGAGAGACAAATGTAATATCAGACACCTTCTACCTAAACTTCAGCCTTATAGCAGCATCTGAGAAAAATAGACTAGGAACAGTCATTGGATCTGAGGGCTATCAGGGTTCAGGCTCAGAACTGGACCAGTTACAGCATCATTTCCTATTGGAATATTTCTCATCCTGAAATCTTCAGCAAATAATTGAAACAGAATTTATGTGTTCCTTTTCATTTATTCTGCCAATTGTAAGTGTATAGGAATTTTGTATGGGGCTGTTTATTGGGTTAAAACAGTTGAATATCTAGTTATTGTTCAAAAATAAGAAAAAATACAAAAATAAAATGTGTTGCTTTACATAGCTATTTACATTCAAGTATATTTAAATAAAAGTTTCTACTGAGTGGGAACCTATGGAGAGTGAAATAGGTCCAGTTTAGATTCCCCAACCATCTCAAATCTTTCTAATAAAGAATCTTGTGTATTATTTAAAACTCTAATCATGCCTTCCCTAGGTCTGGGTGAATAGAACGTGTCACTATTAAATTCACAGCAGTCATTCTAACATAAAAATCACCAAGGGAAAAATAAAGATATGAATGCAATAAGATTTTTTCACACTCTATAAAGTTTTCCTCTTGTTAAGCTTTAAAGATTTTCTAGTGTTTGCCCAGATTAGCATTATTTCTAAAATATGTGATGGTTAGACTGCCTACAGTAAATGAAGTAGTGTCAGATAGGCAGGAGGTAATCCACTTGCTATTTGGAATTCGCTACTTCGGAAAGTAGAAACGAGGTCTGCATTTAAACTTAGTATTATTTGTTCTAAGCAAGCATGAAGAGAGTTCTTTCCTTTTTTTTTTTCTTCTGTCAAATATATCTCTCCTCATTACAAAAAAAAGTATGATAAGCCCATAAACAGGACTAACCTGAACTCTCATAATAACAATTGGGCTTCAGCTTCTCAAGCTCTGGTTCATTTCACCATCCTTACACTCATTTACCACCCTATCAATCATTCTTTCCAAGTTAGTGATAGGATTAATTCACACTAAGTTCATGCTGTTATCAACACCATGTTTAACCCTGTATCTCTCAAAGAATCTTTCTTTCCATTTTAAGGATTTGTTTACATGTGTGTGTGTGTGTGTGTGTGTGTGTGTGTGTGTGTGTGTGTGTGTGTGTATGTGTGTGTGTGTTGCATGATAATGTATAAATGTATGTGCAGGTACCCACAGAGGTTAGAATAGGGTACTAGACATACTAGATCCCCTAAAGCTGTTGGGAAAGGACCATTCAGGGCAGAGATTCCTCCATTTTGTATTCTTGTTGAGGCCATTTCTGATTTGACAAGAATTTAATTTCTTTGATGGAGAGCCCCATGGAAAACTACCAAACTCTCTTCTAGGGGCTCAAGGTCAAGATGAAACAGCTAACTTTTCTCAGTTAAAGGCAAAAGCCCTGCTAACTACTTATCTTCACTTTTGTTAAACAACTTGCTTCATTGATACTTCTATGCACCCTGCTGAGTGAGAGGCCAGGACTTGCTCTGGACATTTGAGAATAGACTCTGGTCCCCAATTACCTGAGTGAGGTACCATTTGGCTGGGTAAAAATCTTCAATTGGATAATAAAATGTGTCTGAGTGGTCAACGCTGGTGGCCTTCCCATGACACTGTGACAGAGTTGAGATAGGTAGTTGCAAGAAGAGAAAAGCACTAATAAACTTGTAAAACTAAGTAGTTGTACAAGTTACTGATGCACCCGGAAATGACATGAAGAGCTCCCTGAAGACAAAACCACAAAGAAAAACCCAGCAAAACAAAATGTACCAATGACTGGAGGCAAATAAGAATGGGGAGCCCAGACTTGTTTGCTCGGATTGACTATGCTTGGCGTTCCAAAGCTTCCTGTTTTCCGTGATGCCCTGGAGGCAGAACTGTGCAAATGAGTGAACTAACTCTTCACAGAGGCTCTTGATACACTCTGGCTTCTTATTCAATTTGATATGAAAACAAAACATTTGTCTTTTACTTTCAAATTACCAACTAACTGTACTTACTTTAAACAATGCTCAGTATAACTAAGAGGAAAGCATAGCTCAGAGGTGTGAAAGCTAAGGAAACACTATGATCTCTACATTATTTCAATTTCCTAAACCAAAGATGCTGCACAGGCCAGGAGATGTGTGCTTTTTCCCTTGCCTGTTGGGGATATATGAGAAACCCTGTTGAATCTCTCATGAGGAAGTCTCAGAAGAGTTCTACCATGGGAATTTCACTTCGATTTTAAGTTTCCGTTTCTGATGGAGGTCTGTTTTGAAGATAAAAGTTTTATTTGCTAATTAATAAATATTAACTCATTATTCAGCAACAAACTCTTGAGACAGAAAGTCTCAAGTTTTTTTTTCAGTTATTGAGTGACAATGGCATAGATTCAGGGTCAGGTTAGAATCAATGAGACTTCGGTTTTGTAAGAGAGTTAAATGAATCAACTTTATAAACATACAAATGGTTATGCATTGGAGAGATATATTTCAGATTAAGAATGCTGGCTTTTGACCTCTTAGCTCTACGATCACATCTGGTACAGATCTGTACAAGTTCTCTGCGTTCTGTCCCAGTTTCTGTGAGTTTATATATGTGTCTGTAGTTCTGATATATGAAAAGACCTTGCTTTCTTTGTTCTCCAGGCCACATGGCTCTTGCATTTTCTGCCTGCTCTTCCACAGAGTTCACTGTGCCTTTAGGTGAAGGATTTGATGGGAGCATTCAATTTAGGGTTGGGTGTTCCAAGGTTTATCACTCTCTACTTATTATCTGGCTCTGGGTTTCTGTAAACCCAGAATGTTTCAGTAAGAAGCTTTGCTGATGATATGTAAGCAAGACATTAATCTATGAGTGCAACAGAATGTCCTTATGAGTCATTTATTGGTATGTTCATTTAGCAGAACAATAATATTTGCTTTGACACCACATTACTGGTATGTCTAGTCTTCAGTTCTTAGCTAGCAAGGAGTGTTGGGTATAGTTCCATCTTGTGGAGTGTGCCATAAGTCAAATTGGATATCAGTTACTTACACTAACAAGCTTTGTGCCACTATTGCACTGATATAGCTTACAGGCAGGTCACCATGTAGATCAAAGGGTTTATAACTGCATTCATGTTTACCTTTCTCTTTTGATAGCATACAGAGTACCTACCATTATTACCATGACCATTAGTCCATAAAAATTAAAACTTTATGCAGACATTACATCGACCTCTGTGTTCAATATATTGAGCAGATTTTGACTTCATGCATAGGGACTTACTATTTCTAGAGAACATGTAAGCAATAGCCTGTGTTGTTTGGGAGTTCCCATGGAACTCTTTGCTCAACAATTTGAATAGATGCAACCCATTCCCAAGACTGGAAGCTTCATTTGATGATAGATGTCCAGTTCAAGACATTATCTTCATCATTATGGGCCAATCTTCTTTGTTATATATATATATATATATATATATATATATATATATATATATTCATTTTAGGAAGCTTCTACTTTATTACATTTCCATATTAGCCCTCTAATGGCCCTGAATTTTAGCTGTCTCTTCTAACTATCTTTTCCTGGCCCCTCTTTCTCTACCTTCAGAATTGATTCTGTATTCCAGTGCCTTCTCCACACTGTACTTGTCTACTTCTTCTGAGGGAGATGCATCTCCTTACCTCACTTCCAATCCCTTACTCTATAACTCGGTAGGATATATGTCTTTAACACTTGTCTTTTTTAGACTTTGTCAGTTACTAAATTGATAAAACATAATTTCTTCTATTAGTTTCTATTTCTGTAACAATCTTTACTCTCTGATCCTTTATAACCTAATTATCACAAGTTTTTAGTACATATGTTGATGCTGGAAATTTTTTCTTACTTCTAATAATGTCAATGATTGCCTGATGATCAAGAATGTCTTAAGATTCTCTCTGGCATTTAAAGATACAAATGAATCCTTAGTGCTAAAGAGATGATCCAGAAGTTAAGCACACATACTGCTTTTTTCAGAGGATCTGAGTGTGTTCCCCCAAATCCAAGTAAGTTACTCACAATAGCCTGTGATTTTAGTTTCATGGGATCTGAAATTCTTTTCTGACCTCCTAGAGCACCCACACTCACAGATGCACAGATGTACATATGGACACACACACACACACACACACACACACACACACACACACTTAAAAAGAAATCTTAGCTTTCAAGATATGGCAGTCTATGCAACTTCTTGATGATTTCCAATATTCCTATATCCATACTGTTTTAACATACTAAATTTTATCTTTCACATGAGATTCTTGCTTTGACTCTTAGATTCTAAAGATCTCCAAAATAAACCTTTTTAATGGTGGTAGTTTAAAAGGATCTTGCAAAGTAAAACTCAAATAATGTTGCTCAACCCTTTTTTTAAGCAAACTGTTGCTGAAATCATCCAAGAATGAAGAATATGTGAGAATTCTGAAAGCTTGTGAGAAAGCAAGAAAACAAGACTCTTAGTATGTCTGTACCTTTAAACATGGATTTGTTCTTGGAATGTGCTTTCTGACAACTCTTAGGTGCAGAAATAGCAGTGGCTTTACTTCATAATACCCAGTATTTTATTTTACATTTGTTATTTAGAAAGTTTTCAATCATATCTGGCTAGCTCAGTCAGTAGGGCATGAGATTCCTAATCTTGGATTCGTGGGTTTGTGCCCCATGTTGGGTACCACCTGTTGCAAGAAATATAAAAAAGGCATGCATCCTAGTGCCAGTTATGTTTTAGTAACTCTGTTTTCCCACACCCAAGGTCTTTATGGTCCCCATGCAGCAACTGCCCAACTTGCAGTTCTCTTGCTGCATATTCTCCTTACATTTCCACCCATTTGCCCCCAAATCCCTATAATCCAGTACAATCAAAACTCTAAAGGTTTGTAAGTTATCAATCAGATTTATACCAGTAAATTCTCAACCCACAAAATGCCCATGCAATGAACTCAGAGCCAATTGATATTGTTATAAACTGCCCAACTAGATTGAACAAAATGTCTTATAATAATTGATTCTTTATGGGATATTCTTAGCTACCCGTGAATATAATATATTATGAATATATTCATAGCTATGAAGTGAACATTGATCTTGTGAACTTGTTTAGCCCCCAGAAAATAAATTGTATCATGGGCTAAATTAAATTGGCTAGTGCATTAGAATTTATTCTTCTTCATTTTTAGGCTCTGGTCCCCAAGATTCCCAGCTAGAGCTGGTCTCACATAACAGATATGTATGTAAATATATATATGTGGACATATTTATTTGTAATTATATAAGAAATGTCCATTTTAAGCCTAGGGAAATATGGAATGTATAAAGCAAAATCATTGCTATTAGCTATATATTTGAAACATATAAAGACAAAAGTATTTTTTCTTGTTGAAAAATGCTAGAAAAAAATTTCACTAACTTCATTCATTTATATTTTACGAATCTCATAATTAAAGGTAATGTATAATAATGTGCCTTTTCAATAACAATAATAATAAAAGTAAAAATTATGGTGATTATAAATACATCCTATAAGTTTTATATAAAAATCAGCTTTAGATAGCTATATTTCAATATGTATATGTATAAACAATGTAAACATAAAACCAAAAAATTACATATTTATCTTTCAAATTCACAAAATACATTATTATTAGTTTTGTCATTTCTATAGAGATATACTTTCATAATAAAATTTTTTCATATAATTCTCATTCATTATGAAAAACAGAACAAAATATATTCTGATTTTTTGAAGGTCAGAATCCAATAAAGGAAAGTTTTTAAGTGTGCACAGTGATATTATACTGGAGAAAAATTATATACCTATTTTGACCCTTTGATCCTCTGATTCCTACTAGCAGCTTGACTACACTTTCCTAAGGTACCTATGTTCCATTAAAATTTAATTGACTGGACTTTTATGTGGCTTTAAAGCATGTTGGTAATATCCCAACTCTGATCTTTTGAACTTCAATTTTGCATAATGTAATTATCACATGTTCCTGGATTCATTCTCGTAGTAATATATAGAATCATTCATTTGTGTCTTTAGTGTCTTTATTCTTCTCTTACCTCATATGCCCCAGTACAGGGGAATGCGCGGATCGGGGAGAGGGAGTGGGTGGTTTGGGGAGCAGGGTGAGGGGAGGGTATAGGGGACTTTGAAAATAACATTTGAAATGTAAATGAAGAAAAATATCTAATAAAAATGTATTTTAAAAGAAGAAAAACTCACAGTTATTGTGGTAGTTTGAATGTGGCTATCTGGCATACGTTATATGTTTGAATACTTGGTCTCCAATTGTTACAAGTGTTTGAAAAGGATTAGAAAGTATTGTCTTAAGGACAGTCCTTAACAGGATTTATTGTTGTGGAGTTGTTGAGGTGTGGTCTTTTGCTATCTATTTCTATGCTAAGTGTGGGTCCCAATACCTGGTTGTTCCAGAGTCTGCATTTACATCTTGGACTCAAGTTAAGTCTTAAAGTGAGAGGAAACAGAAAAAAATACAATTTATAAAATAGAAGGGAACTTGAGCAAGAATGAAATTCAGGAGCATACATTTGGTCTTTGGGGTCATCATTCATTCAGAGAATGAAAGTATAAAATCAGACTTAGTAACTATCACTCTCTTGGTGAACAGTGATAACTCTTGGAACATTTTAATATATTAATCTCAAGTTGATAAATATATCACATGTTTTCATTTAATATTTTGACTATTTTTTGTGATTTGTTTATATCTTCTATTTAAAAAATGTGTTTGTGCTTGTGTGCCATGGAGTATATGTGAAAATCAAAGAACAGCTCACATGTGTCTGTTTTCTCCTTCCTTTTCCCAAGTTCTAGAAATGTAATGCAGGTTTTTAAATAGCAGTTTTCTTGAACTAGAAAGTCACTTCAGTGGTCCTTATTTGGATTTAAAATATATCTCTTTAACTGTTAGTATGTTTGTATGTTATTTCCAAGTGCAGAAATCAGGAAAAGAAAAGATACATGGGGATCATATATTTCTCTTAAGTCATCAGGCTTAGCACTATACCTTTACCCTCTGTGCCATCTCTCAGGCACACAATGTGTTTCTGGGATTTTGTTTATGATAGTGTCATAACCACAAGTGTATATGTTTAGGCTTCCAAATAAAGTAACACACATAAAAAAATTAAAAAAAAAAGATATTGCCTTGTTAGAAGAGAATATCATTGGGGGTAGGGTTTGATATTTCAAAAACAAAAAAAAAAACAAAAACAAACAAACAAACAAAAAAAACAAAGGTAGTCAACTCTATCTCTGCTTCATGCCTATGGAAAAGAATGTAAGCTTTCAAATAATATTCTTCCATAATGCCTGCCTGCCTGCTGCCATGATTCTTGACATAATAGTAATGAACTCTAGTTCTCTGAAAGTGCAAGCCTAAATAAACTTTTTCTAATTTTCCTTGGTCATGGATTTTTACTAGAGCAGTAGAACTGATAGCTAAGACAAGCATAAATCTGTGTCAGGAAGATGATGGTTGTAGAATTATAGCAAACTAAAACAATCCAAAGTATAAAATAACAGAATAAATGGGAGGTTCATAATTATTTTGCAATTGAAAATTATATTTTTTATTTGAAAATTGTAATATTTAACTTAAGTATAATATAAGTTACTATATTAACTTATAATAATAAGTTTAATAAGAACTTGGAGAATGCATTTTTTATGGTTTTAGAGCTCTATTGTAGAAAGGCAGAGAGAAAGAGAGGAGGTAGAAAAAAAGAGAGAGACAGGCCATGTCCAGGTGGAGAGAGGGGGCAAGGGAGAGAGAGAAGGAGGGCTAGAGATGAGAATAAGAAATGTGAGCGCTTAAAGAGCTCTGTTTTTACTTATATAGAAATGACCCAATTTCCTTCTTTTTTTAAAGATTTAAAGAAAATATTATGTATATGTGTGCATTGTAGCTCTCTTCAGACACACCAGAAGACACTGTCAGATTCCTTACAGATTGTTTTGAGCCACTATATGGTTATTGGTAATTGAACTCAGGACGTCTGGGAGAGCATTCATTGAACTTTACCTCTGCTGAGCCATCTCTCTAGCCCCCAATTTCTTTACATATGTTTTGCTAGGCCTGTGAACCATATTTTAGATATTTTTGTCGTAATGTCACTTAGATACTTTGCTTTAGATAGTTGCTAACTCTCTTTGTTTACAATTATTGGGCTGATATACTTGTGTCACATACTGTGCATCTGGATAAGCACATACATGCCAAAATTAACAACAGAGATGCAAAATCTTTAGTCCAATCATCTCTCTTCATCCAGCCATGATTCTGATAATAGAAGTCTCTCTTTGGAGGCAATATATTTGCACGTTCATCATTGGGAATCACACAAGTTAACATTTTATCAGCTGAATTATACATAATGAAGCTTTAACATGAGCTTGAAGAATCAAAACTAAATATGTAGATGAAAGGAGCGATTAAAGTGGAAAGAGAGAGATATGTTTATGCTTTCTTTAACTGTCCAAAATGATGAGGTAGAGAAAAGTGATTGAAGGTTTTCTGTGTGCATCTAATGAAAACTGATAGCCATAGTAGACTGGCCTGCTCAGGGGGAAATTCACCTTATCTTTTTACTAATCACGTTATACTATGTCTAGTTATTATAGATATTCCACCAATACCCACCATGCCATTAGCTAGTTATCTTGTTTGATCCAGAAAGAGGAGAGAGTTATGTTGTGAATTACTGTAAATATTCATTTAGCCAGATATTATCACTATTCATGCTCTCTGTTTAATTTAGCATTTAATATCATAAAATGGATGCCATTGTAAGATTTTTGAAAGCCCTTTGGAAATGCTTATAAGTATTTCTTGGCAAATTTACAACATGTTCAATACAGAAATTACTGTAGTCAAGTGGCACTTGTTTATGATGAGAAGCTAATGATTAAAGATTAATCTTTTCTTATAAATAAAAGTTAATATTTGTAAACATGTGCTCCATATTTTATTGGGAACCCTATTTCACTCATACATTTAGTCTTCAGAATGAAATATATTCTTATTTTTGTATACTAAGACATTTTCATCTCTTACATAGTGTTTATATAGGCAGAATTGCTAGAATGAGTAATCATGAAGAAAGAATATTTAGGAGTTACAGCCATTTCTTAATCTCCCTGTTTTCTTTTTTCTTTCTTCTTCCATTATTCTCTTTTTTTCCTTTATTACTCCACTTCCATCTACTCCCTGCTGTCATGACCTAACTTTGTTCCTTCATTTTTTTCCTACCTTTCTTCTCTCGTTTGTATTGCATATTGTTCTAACCCTTGTTGTCCCAGGAAAAATATCACTCCCCTAATATTCATAAATCTATGCAAAATTTCTCAGAAAAATAAGTCATTCCTATTCCAAGTATTTCACTCATTGATCTTACATAAAGGTATGATTTTTCTATCTTTTAGAAATGCATTTGTAGTTTTCTATAGTCAGTATGATTTAAGTTATATGATATTGCATATAATGCCTGTCTTAGTCAACATTTTGGGTTTTGCACTTAGCATAGTTTCTAGTATAGTCATATCTTTCTTTTAGTGCTGATATTTTGATAAATTTTTGATGAACACTATAAAAATTAATATTTGAATTCCTCCTTTAAATCTAGCATTGCAGATGCCTTCCCTGACTGTTTCTGTGCTTGATGCTGGTAGCCACGATCTGTATTAGACTGAAAAGAACTGCAGACCTGAACCTGTGTCAAAGTTATTGATAGATTATGCCAGAGTCCTCCTGAATATTATGCTAACTGATTAAAATCATTAGCAATCTCATATATTTAAACTGTCTCTTGCAGAACAGAAACAACCAAAGCATAGTGCAAAGTTTTTCCCTGTTGTCCCTTATTTCTAGATACTACTCCTATAACAAGCTGTAGTATATTAAATATTCTGTTTAAAGTATAAAGAAACAATCTAGTAACAGTCATAAACAGTAACACATTTGACTTTTATTTATTTTTTTGCATAGTTTTATATATGTGGATGTACACATGTGCAATTCTTTATACACATTTGTGTGTATATGAAGGTCAGAGGTCAACATTTACTTTCTTCAGTCACTTTACATCCAATTTTGTAACACAGGATTTCACACTCAACCCAGAACTCACTGATGAGCTACTCTGGATGGCTGGAAATCTCATCCACGAATTCTCTAGTTCTTCCTTACCTCCTAAGTGCTGGGAATTCAGGGAGTCAATTCTATAGTTGGCTTTTCGCACACAAGTGCTAGAGGACAAACACAAGTCCTGACACTTGATATTTCTTTAAATACTGGCATTTAAAAAAACACCTAAAGCCTCTGATTAACCTCTATCTCTTTCAAAACTCATTTTAATTGAAGCCTCAAAATATGGCAAAATAACTTTGAGAAATAACTGGCTCAGAACTTTAGCTGCTTTTATTTTGTTTAGGATAAGGGTTAGGAGGATCTTTTACTATAATTATAGAATAAACTAAATTTGCCTTGATTGAAATGAATTAAGCTTATTGAAAACTAACCTTCACATCACATTTATAGTATTGACATAACTTACATAGCTTTGATCATTTGATTTCTTCTAGAAGATCCAGAAATAAAAGAAAAATGTTGCCTACTGACTACTGAGTGAACAGAACCTAATATGTATATTTCACGGGATGATTAGTTTTCTTTTGCATTTAGGAATTACAGGAAAAGCTGTTTTATTTACTGAGAGGAAGAACAATAACCATGTTTTCAGGTCTCTGAACATTTCTTCTGAGATGGGAATTTTTTTTTTTTTTAATAAAAATCATGTTGGTGACTACCGTGTAGTGGTCGTGTTGTGTTTTGTGAAATGCCAACCATTAGCATTACGAGGTATAAGACAGAGTCACATATATAAGTAAATATATTTACAGTATGCTGTTTGCATTTGAGAGTCAGAGCTAAACAAGAAAACTGATGTGCATCTAATGGATAATCATTCTTCTTTCACTTGAGGAAAATTATTTTTACCTTGTAAATTCATTGACACAAAGTCTTCTCTCTTCTGCTACATCTTCCACCAAAATTAATTACAGTTTAGAATTTTTACAGTTAAACATTGTGCTTTAAATCCAATTTATTTGTGTATAATAGGGTGGGTGAGAGGATAAGAAATATAAGTATTCAAACATTAATAAAGAAAAATATAATTAGTGATGTTCTGATCTATTGAGATTATCACAGATGCTCTTATCATAGTTATTGTAAAGACAGAGTTGAAGAGAGAAAGGCCCCACATAATGATTACTGCATTTCCCAGATGGTTGATTTTGGAAAATAGTCATGTTTTTAGATAGAACTTTAGATTCAAGAAAGTTTGTGTATAGAATGGGAAAATTGCTTCATCAATAATCAACTTCATCTCAGATGACTCTCCAGTTCTCAGCTAGTCATAGACCAAAGTCCCCAGTTTATTCATAGGATATATGATAAGTAGTATATACATTTCTTACAGAACATGAGATTACAAATAAAACAGGTTTTCTTCCAAAATTTTTGTGTTCAATGAGACTTTTGTGTCATTTTTTTTAAAAAAAAATATTTTCACATAAGCTGCTACTTCTAATTTTATCTAATTGACCACATCTTCTTACCTAGTATGTTAAAGAGGTAAGAAGTGGTAAGTATAATCCTAGGAGTGTTTCTTGTATGCAGTTTAAGTTTATCTGCAAACCTGTTAAGTTGTAATATAAGGATTGTGGTTTTACCTGGAAAAAATTTAGAGCACAGGCCTATTGACTGCAGGGTGTTATTAACAATGTCTGGTTCTTTGAGTACAATTGACTAATCTACAATTGCTTTTTGCACACATGGTATCTCCATCATATGCATTCATCTCTAAAGAAAAACAAACTTACCACTTTATTTTGTTCATGTATGTATTCAAAGAAACCCTAGTCCCAAGGACATCTGTCTTTTTTTTTTCTGATTATTTGGATGTATTTTTATTTTAAATTCTTTTTATTTAATTTCTATTTCTTACAATATTCTGTATATGAGAGATATTATAGTATATAAAAGACATGAAGAATTCTGTGCAGTCTACTCCAGTTGTATCTGATTTTGCTCATCACATGGAACAGAGGAAACCAATGACCAAAGCAGCATGATTTGAAGCAAGGCCATGCTCTTTGTAATTCCTATTTCCCTTTAAATGAGTATGTCCATTTAAATTATTTTCAGTTTGCTGTTTGATACCTTTGGAAGCTGTATCTATGAAAATATCCTACATATAGCTACAACTTTCAATTTAACAGAAAAAAATAAAACAAAACAAAAAACAAAACAAAAAAACCACCACCACAACAAAATCAAACAAAAACAAAAAAACCCAAACCTACATACTAGGTAATACAACACCTATGACAAGAGGGCATGGGAAGACATAAATGGTGTGATTGCAAAAGGAGTCTTAGTAAGTGGAGAATTTATTTATCTCAGATGTTCCTCCACTGGAAATATTGACTAAAATCAATAAAAGTATTTGTGAAAAGAAAGCAAGGCTCTAGAATATAAATGAAAAGTGAGAAGATTGCTCAGTGAAGGTCAATTTCTTGACACTAATTACTGAAAGTAATAGTGTGAGATCAGCAGTTAAATGTTCAGTGGTGGGTGTTGGGGAGATAACTCTCCAGTTAAGAGCACTTGCTATTCTTGCCAAGGATTCCCTTTGGGTTTCCAGTATGAGCGTAGAGCTCTACATAACTGCAGTTCTATGGAATCAAACACACTCTTCTGACTTCTATTTATGACAGGCATATATGTAGTGAACAAACATATATGTGAGTAACACACACACACCCATACACACACACACACACACACACACACACACACACACACACACACACATTTTTTTTAAAAGGCATTTTGTACTAAATCTGAAGCTCTGGATTCAATAGAGTTACTGCAGAATATGTAGTAAGTTTAGAATCTTTTGTTTATTGACCTGAAAATATAAGATGAAGAGATTATGGGATGTCAAAGCTGGAGTTGTACTGAGCTATCTATCTAGTGCCATGTATTCATTCAGAAGCAAACATTGATCTTTCACCCATGTTTACTTTAGCTCTACAAATGTCAACTCTGATCTCAACATTCTTCAAATGTCTATTTATTCCTCCATTAAATGTATATAATCTTAATTCAAACATGTTTTGCATTCAACTCCTGACAATGTGGTGCTAATTTGTTCTATCACAAATGCCTCCACTTTTCTAGTTAAATAGAAACCTGATTCTTTTTTTGTTTCTTTGTTACTTTATTTGCATTCAAATGTTATCCCCTTTCCTGGTTTCCCCTCTGAAAACTCTTCCTCCTGTTTCACCCTCCCACACTTCTTCTGTTTCAATGAGGGTGCTCCTCCAGCCACCCACTCACCCCCCATCACCACCCTAGCATTCCCCCACACTCGGACACCAAGCCTTCACAGGACCAAGGGTATCCCCTCTTCATTGATGGCAGATAAGGCCATCCTCTTCTACATATGTTGCTGGAGCAATGGATCCATCCATGTTTATTCTTTGGTTGGTGGTTTAGTCCCTGGAAGCTTGGGGGTGGCGTGGAGGGTGTCTGGTAGGTTGATATTATTCTTCTGATGGGTTGGCAAACCCCTTCAGCTCCTTCAATCCTTCCTCTAACTCTCCCATTGGAATCCCCATTCTCAGTCTGACAGTTGGCTAAAAGCAAACACATCTGTGGTTGGCTACAAGCATTCACATGTGTATCAGTAAAGCTCTGGCCCAACCTCTCAGGAGACATCCATATCAGGCTCCTACCAGTCAGTACTTCTTGGAAACAGCCATAGTGACTGGGTTTGGTGCCTGCATATGGGATAGATCTCCAGGTAGGGCAATTTCTGGTTGGCCTTCAGTCTCTGTTCCACTCTTTGTCCCTGTATTTCCTTTAGACAGGAGTAATTCTGTGTTAATATTTTTGAGATAGGTGGGAGTCCCCATCCCTCAAGCCAGGGCCATGCCTAACCTCTTGATATGGTCTCTACAGGTTCTCTCTGCCATTTGTTGGGTATTTCAGCTAATGTCTTCACCCTCAGGTCCTGGGAGCCTCTTGCTTTTCTGGCATCTGGGATTTTCTGGTGGCTATCCACTAGTTCCCTATTCCCCATTGCTACACACCTCTGTTCAATTTCTTGACCCTCTGCACATCTCTCCTGTCTCTTTCCATACCTGATCCTATCCCCTTTTTCCCCTCCCTCTCCTCTCTTTCTCTCAATTCACTCCCATACTCAACCTTCCATGATTATTTTGTTCCCCCTTCTAGATAGTACTGAAGCATCCAGACTCTGGTCTTCCTTCTTCTTGAGCTTCATATGGTCTGTGAGTATTGAGAGCTTTTTTTTTTTTTTCATAATATCTACTTATCAGTGAGTACATACTGTGTGTCTTCTTTTGTGACTGGGTTACCTCACTCAAGATGAAATTTTCTTGTTCCATTCATTTGCCTGTGAATTTTATGAAGTCATTGTTTTTAATAGCTAAGTAGTACTCCATTGTGTAAATGTATCTCATTTTCTATACCCATTCCTCTGTTGAGGGAAATCTTGGTTCTTTCCATCTTCTGGTTATTATAAATAAGGCTGCTATGAACACAGAGGAGCATATGTGTCCTAAACCATAACAAAAAATATAGTACTTGGATAACTTCCCTTAAGAAATGATGTATTGTAACTTCCAGATCATATGCTGAGTTTACATCTTCCTTTGTATAATAGCTTATTAGTTCATCATACTGAATTTTCATTTTAATATAACTTCCTAAACTATGACAGGAAGCAATTTAGTTTATTATCTATGTACAATGTCCAATTGAGTCAGGAGTATTTGAACAGCTGCCTATAGAAAATGAAGAGAGCTGAAAATAAGATTTTATTCTTGAACAGTATTTATTATATGGTTTGCTGCATACACACACACACACACACACACACACATACACACATACACACACACACACACACACACACACAAATGAAGCATGATATGTAGAAGCATCAAACTATATATCAAAATGAATATTTATCTCTTCATCTTTTTGTTAAAACTACATATCCAAAAAAAGTCAATCTGTATTTCCTACCTGTATGGCTTAAAGAAAGTGCCATTGTGCAAGATAAATTTTTGTAAAGGTAAAACACTACATAGAAGAACATGGAATTATTTTACTCTAGTACCAGGGTGCTTACAAGGATAGTTGAAACTGGCAGTGGCTATAGCTGTTTTCTGTCCAGGGACTTGTAAGCTCAATTTGATATGTTTAAATACAGGTGATTCTGAAGGCATTGCAGAGGTGTAGGAGATTTGAAATATTGAAAACAAGAATTCATTTCTTTTATAGGATCCTCTTCCTCTTTAGATGAACCCTTTCCTCATTCTGAAGTAGTTCTTCTATCCACTTTATTATATTATTGTAATTCTATAAATTTCCCATAAAATATAAATTTTCTTATAAAAATAGTATTAGTGTAAAGATACTCAAAGTTCTGAGTTCAGATACAAAGGTTTATCAACTTTAATAAGTTCTATATATCATTATTATTACTATTATTATTGTTGTTATTAATGTTACTGTAATGAAAAACGTATAGCTTATTCCCAGAACATAGCTGATCAGGTTGTTTTATTTTAGATAATAATGAAGAAACAAATAGTGAAATATGAATAAAAACAAATTGAATCACCATTCACTGATTCAGAAAGTTAAGGCACAAACCTTTAGTTCTAAGAAAGAAGAATAACAATTTAAACATCTTCGATTCCAATTGTTCTCCCACATTTGTTTGTGTCTAGAAAATGCCTTCTAGAAAATGCCCTTCTACAGAATAATTTTTAAAATTATTGCACCTTTCTTTGTTGTTGCTTATTAATTATTCCTTAAAAGGCTAGGATCTGAAGCTTAGTTCATAGTTGGTATGTTCTTTAATTGAGAAAAAACTGGATGATAATCAGTGGGTTTTTGTATAGGTAGGTTCAGAGAAGGATGATATAAATATGAAGTGGTCCAATCTTCCACATGCATGGAGGAGTAGTTGGAAGTCACAGGAGGTATGATAGTGAAAAATAGATCTTTTCCATTGTCCCTTTTTCTTATCTTTCTTGTTCCTGAATGTCAAGAAATGTGTAGCTTAACTGCTTATACTAGTCAATTTGCCATGATGCTTTGTTCAGTACAGGTCCAAAGTAAAGGAGGTAAATATCCATGGAATGAAACTTATGAAATAGGGAACTCAATTAAATAGGTTTAATTTTCTCCCTTTAAAATGTTTCAATAAAGTATTTCCTGTAGCAGTGGAAGATAAACTAACACAAATATTATTGCTATCTATCTTTGGCTTTCTGTTTACGTTTGGGTATAGGCATAAAATGAGTACCAAGGACAGACAGGCATACACATATTTCCATGAACCCTATTTGTCTCTAATTGATTTCTACTATTGAGGTTACCTGCCTCTCTCTTTTCTTTTCCTTTTTTAAAAAATTATTTTTTATCAGGGTCCCTTAAGTAGGCACTAGCTGTCCTATGCCATAGTGTCTGAGTTTAATGACTAATTATGGGATGGATCCCCGGTGGTGGGGTAGTCCCTGTATGGTCCATCCTTTCATCATAGCTCTAAACTTTGTCTCTGTAACTCCTTTCATGGGTATTTTGTTTCCTCTTCACAGGAGGAATGAAGTATCCATGAGCTGGTCTTCCTTCTTGATGTTCTTGTGTTTTGCAATTTGTTTCTTGGATATTCTAAGTTTCTGGGCTAATATCCATTTATCAGTGAGTGCATACCCAATGACTTCTTTTGTGATTGGGTTACCTCACTAAGGATTATATCCTCCAGGTACATCCATTTGCCCAAGAATTTCATAAATTCATTTTTTTTAATAGCAGAATAGTACTCCATTGTATAGATGTACCACATTTTCTGTATCCATTCTTCTGTTGAGAGACATCTGGGTTCTTTCCAGCTTCTGTCTATTATAAATAAGGCTGCTATGAACATAGTGGAACATGTGTCCTTTTTACCAGTTGAAACATCTTCTGGGTATATGCCCAGGAGAGGTATTGCTGGATCCTCTGGTAGTACTATGTCCAATTTTCTGAGATAACGCAAGACTGACTTCCAGAGTGGTTGTACAAGCTTGCATTCCCACCAGCAATGGAGGAATGTTGCTCATAATCATCTATAAGAAGGAACACAGGGCCCACAATGGAGAAGCTAGAAATAGAACCCCAGGAGCTGAAGGAGTCTGCAACTCTAGAAGAGGATCAACAATATGAACTAACCAGAACCCCCAGAACTCGTGTCTCTAGCTCCATATGTAGCAGAAGATGGCCTAGTCGGTCATCATTGGGAAGAAAGGTCCCTTGGTACTGCAATCTTTATATGCCCCAATACAGGGGAACGCCAGGGCCAAGAAGTGGGAGTGGGTGGACAGGGGAGCAGGGAGTGGGGAGGGGAGAGGGGACTTTCGGAATAGCATTTGAAATGTAAATTAAGAAAATATCTAATAAAAAATTTGGAAAAATTTATTTTTTAAAATTAGATATTTTCTTTATTTGCATTTCAAATGTTACACCCTTTCCTGGTTTCTCCTCCGTCAAGTGCACTCTTTGGTTGGTGGTTTAGTCCCTTGGAGCACTGGGGGTACTGTTTGGTTCATATTGTTGTTCCTCCTATGGGGCTGCAACAATGGGTCTCATAAGTTTGGGCATGTTGTGTCTTCATTTTCATTAAATTCTAAAATGTCTTTAATTTTTCTTTATTTCTTCCTTGACCAAGTTATCTCTGAGTAGAGTGTTGTTCAGCTTGCACATGTATGTGGAATTTCTATTGTTTTTGCTGTTATTGAAGACCAGCCTTATTCCATGGTGATCTGATAGGATGCATGGGATTATTTCATTCTTCTTGTATCTTGTGAGACCTGTTTTGTGACTGATAATGTGGCAAATTTTGGAGAAGGTACTGTGAGGTGTTGAGAAGAAGGTGTGTTCTTTTGTTTTAGGATAAGATATCCTATAGTTATCTGTTAAATGCATTTGATTTATAACTTCTGTTAGTTTCACTGTGACTATGTTTTGCTTTTATTTATTTAATAATGGGAAGACTCCCACTATTATTGTGTAAGTTGCAGTATGTACTTTGAGATTTAAGAAAGTTTCTTTTATGAATGTGGGTACCCTTGCATTTGGAGCATATATGTTCAGAATTGAGAGTCTATCTTGGTAGATTTTTAACTTTTATGAGTATGAAGTTTCCCTCCTTATCTTTTTTGATAACTTTAGGTTGAAAGTCGATTTTCTTTGTTATTAAAATGGTTATTCTAGCTTATTTCTTGGGACCATTTTCTTGGAAAATTGTTTTCCAGCCTTTTACTCTGAGGTGGCGTCTGTCTTTGTCTCTGAGATGGGTTTCCTGTATGCAGCAAAATGCTGGGTCCTGTTTACATGTCCAGTTTGTTAGTCTGTCATTTTATTGGCGAATTGAGTTCACTGATATTAAGAGATAATAAGGAAAAGTGATTGTTGCTTCCTGTTATTTTTGTTGTCAGAGATGTAATTATGTTGCTATCTTCCTTTAGGGTTGTTAAAAGAAGATTATTTTCTTCCCATTTCTAGGATATGGTTTCCCTCCTTGTGTTGGTATAAAAGGTAAATAATAAGTAATTTCCTGACCTAAACACCTTTGTATAACACATTTAGACAAAAACAGTACCCTATAGAACCAAAGAGGTAGATACCATTTACTCTCAAACAAACCGACCCATATCATAGGAGCCGACCGTAAACACAAGAAAATCACAGACATATTGTAGATGGGTCCTAGAAGACCGAAGTCGTACTACTTCTTGATATCCAGAATACTGTCTGCATTTGATGAATGTATATAGGATGGATCCCCATTTGGGACAGTCTCTGGATGGTCTTTCCTTCAGTTTCTCCTCTAAACTTAGTCTCCATATTTGCTCCTGTACTTTGTTTCCCCTTCTGGGAAAGACCGAAGTTCTTTTTATATTGAAAATGCTGTCTTTTTTCAACTGGATGGAGGTATCCTTTGTCAAAGATCAAATGACCATAGATGTTATGGTTCATTTCTGGTCTTCTATTCTATTCCTTTGATCTACCTGTCTTTTTAAAAAAATCACTTTTCTCTATTTACATTTCAAATATTATCCCCCTTTCCAGTTTCTCTAGTCACATATTTCAATAGGAAGTGATATAATCAACTGTCTTTATTCATTGTCATTCAGCCAGCTCTGATGATCACTAATATTTTCTCTTACTGTTACTCCTTCACATCACAAACATATTTGTCAGTGTATTTAGAATAAAAGTAGGATTAGAAGCAGAAAATATACAAAGATTTTCCCTTTGCCAAAGCTCTCTTTATTCAACAAAGCATGGCTGTTCTTTCCCTTGTTGTGCAATTTTGGCATATGATTTATGGTTCTCTGTCTAGACTGAACCAAATCACCATCAATAGGAATAGAATAGTGTAACAACCAAAAAAAAAAATCATGATAATATATAACCTTGGGAAAAGAAATGTGTGCTTATGTGGTTTTCAACTTTGAGAATGCATAAGGGAGAGAAAGTTGGATAAAATTAACCAACAAGAAAGCTTATGTAGCATCCAAATCACTTAGAAGAACTAGTGTAGCCCTGAGTTAAAGATGAAAGAGTACAACGTAGATAGCATTTCAACTATGGGTATAGAAGGGCTCATTTCATGAGAAAGTAAAGCTAAATGCATATGATGGCTGAACAAGGAGGGAGAAAGACCCAGACAGGAAGCTAAGAATAAATTGAAGCAGTAGGAATAATTGGTAACTTCAGGAATTAAAAAGAAAATGTTAACCAAATAGTAAGGCTCTTAGAGTGCTGTGTGCAGAAGAAAACAAAAAAAAAATGGTAATAAAAATGCAGAACAAAATAAAAGATTATAGAAGAGAAAAAGTAAAGTAAGTGAATGAAGATCTTGAGAAGAATGCTGGGCTATTTGGATGAAGAGGCGAATATATGAAAACTGGATAGATGGTCTTGATACTTCAGCCATGAAATTACTGGCAATGACCCAAGACATGACTGACACAAAGCTGTTCATTGCAATCAAAGAAAAGTCAGAGAAGTGTATGCTCACAGTCATCTATTGGATGGAACACAGGGCTGCAAATGAAAGAGCTAGAGAAAGTACCCAAGGAGCTAAAGGGGTCTGCAACCTTATAGGAGGAACAACAATATGAACTAACCAGTACCCCCCAGAGCTGTGTCTCTAGTTGCATATATAGCAGAGGATGGCCTAGTAGGCCATCAATGGGATGAGAGGCCCTTGGTCTTGTGAAGATTATATGCTCCAGTACAGGGGAATGCCAGGGCCAGGAAGCAGGAGTGGGTGGTTTGGGAGCAGGGCAGAGAGGTGGGGAGGGTATAGGAGATTTTTGGGATAGCATTTGAAATATAAATGAAGAAAATATCTAATAAAAAACATTTAAAAGAGTGGTAACTGTAAACAGAAACCGAAAGGAAAAAGAAAAGTAAAGAATAGAAAAGGCAGACTTATCTGTTTCTATTTCTTTCTGAAGTCAGCATCAATTAGGGAGGCTTTATAAAGAAGCAGTCAATTGTATATAAACATAAAATTGTAATCAAATTTAAATGTTTATAAACAAAGTTTCTTTAAAATGTTCTAGTTTATTTAGTACATGTTATATAAAATTTAATCCTGAAACTCAAGGTAGATAGTTATCCCAAGAAAAAGATAGTTAATTCTCAACTAGAAAAGTTGAGAGAATATTGAATTATAGGTGTGAAGGCAGAGTGTGTATTTGTTACACAATATGAGAAATTACCAGCATCCAAAAGAATTAGCAGATCACATCATGATGGAATTATAACTGGATTTAAAAGCATTTGAAGGCTGAACAAGTCCTCTTAGAACCTCAGGAGAAATACAGCCCAAAGGAAGAATGAGGCAGACTCACTCTAGAGTGAAGATGTGTTGGACTCATGATACCATCTTCAAGCATGTCAATCAATTTTTGCATATATGTTTATTATGCTTTATTTTTATTAGTTATATTTACATACATCAAAATATTATAGCTGTTTCTTGATACTTTATTTAAAACGAACACCCCATTGTAATAGATACCCATTGATACTCTCTGTTTTCAATTTTAAAAATCACCTCAAAACCTTGGAAAAGTGTCCTTTTGAGTTGTTTCTAAATGAATTATGTTTTACTTCTGATTGTGAAAAATAAGGTATTAGATCTTTTTAAAACCCATTTTCTCCTATTTTTCTGAATGATACTCTCAATATTTTATTCCAACATACACTCAATTTTCAGCTTTGTCCATTGTAATATAAATGTCTAAAAGTTCCTGAATCATTTTGTAGGTCCTGCTTTTTGAAGGAACTCTTCCTTATTTCAGTTGCCATGTCTATCTTTGTAGAATTTATTTTCGAATTATTGCTTGTAAGTATACAGTGGTTTTTGTTGTTGCTGCTGTTTTGTCACATATATTTTCCTTTTCTTTATTTTTGATGATTTGGGTTGTTACATTCCACATTGCTGTCTTTAAAGGAAAGGGAGAATAACTATATAAATGGTTAATATTCAGGTCACTTTCTCTACTCTCATTCATTTCAGAGCCTCAACCATGGAATGTTGCTATCCACTTTGAGGCTGGATCTTCTTACATCAATTAAAGCCATCAAGAAAATGAACTAACCAGTACCCCCAGAGCTCATGTCTCTAGCTGCATATGTAGCAGAAGATGGCCAAGTCGGCCATCACTGTGAAGAGAGGCCCCTTGGTCTTGCAAACTTTATATGCCCCAGTACAGGGAAATGCCAGGGCCAAGAAGTGGGAGTGGGTAGGTAGTGGAGTAGGGCAGGGGGGAGGATATAGGGTACTTTCTGGATAGCATTTGAAATGTAAATAAAGTATCTACAAAAAGAAAAAGAAAAAGAAAAAGAAAAAGAAAAAGAAAAAGAAAAAGAAAAAGAAAAAGAAAAAGAAAAAGAAAAAGAAAAAGAAAAAGAAAGTTCTCAGGCATGCCCACAGACCAGCCTAATCGAGACAATTCTTCACTGATACTCTCTTCTCAGGTTATTCAGGGTTCAGTCAAGTTGACATTTAAACTAGCAATCACACATGGTAACCTAAAAAGGCCCCAGAGTCGTTTTATGCTTTTTAGGTTCCTGTGTGTTCATGTGTTTCTGTTTGTAGAGTAGCTCCTAGTTGCCTGTCATTATTCAGCATGTATAGAATACTAAAAAAAAAAAAAAAAAAAAAAAAAAAAAAAAAAAAAAAAAAAAAAAAAAAAAAAAAAAAAAAAGAGGAGGACAGGCCATCTACTGAACTAACCTAAGCAACACATTGAGACATAGGAAAAACTCTCTAATGAGTATGCATCTTGCCCTCTTCAGTGAGGGATTCTTATCCTATCCCTATTATTACCCAGTTATTCAAATGATTATCATGTGACAATAAAAAGATTAATTTTTTAAAAAAGATTGATTTTGAGTTGACATTTTTCAATGTATACCCCAGGTTCTTAACATAATATTCATTTCACTCATTAAAATGAGTTTCAGCTCCATATTATATAATTTTTAAAAAATTTATTGGTTAATGTGTCAAAAGTTACATTATTATTGAGAAAGGCTATTACACAGCATGCTGGATGTGTATATGAAATCAATCATCTTTTTGAAATTTTTATTCTCTTTTATTTTTAAAATATTTTGATAATTATGATAATAGCATTACTGTATCTGTCATAATGTTAATGCTAAATACATATCTTCTAAATTAACTAAAACATGAAGAATAAAGAAACAAGTAGATAAAGAAAATTTGACTACCTATTGATACTAATTGACTAATTAGTAAAAAGAAGAGAGAGCAGAAGGATTTGGGAGCATATGTGGAATTGTCTCCACTTGAAATTACATGTTAAGATTTGAGAGAACACATATTTATAAAACATGAACAGATGGCTGTGAAATGCATGAAAAATAGGATTTACAACATTTCACTGTTTGAACACATTGGATCTTAACGTACTAGAATAAAGTAGTTAGCATTTCTGCATGATCAAAACAATTTTGAAACAAAATTACAGATGAGAAAATTATAGAACAAAATGAAAACCCAGCTACATCTCCCGCTCTTGTGTATAGTATTCAAGAATCAAATATAGTCAACTAATTGAATATAGTGAGTACCCTCTCTTCTCCTCTAACCTTATACTCTACACCTAATCTTTGTGATGGTTTTAAAGATTGTAGCTTGCTTATCATTGCTTAGCAGCATATAATAACCACATATAAATGAATCACACTATATTGTCCTCTGGGTCTGAGTTACCTCAATCAGGATAATTTTTTTCTAGTTCCTTACATTTACCTGCAAATTTCATTTACTTAATGGCTGAGTCATATTCTTTTATATAAATGTATCACATTTGCTTTATCTATTCATTAGCTGAAGTCATCTAGGTTGTTTCCAATTTCTGCCCATTATGAGTATAGCTTCAATAAATGTATTTGAACAAGTATCTATATGATAGGATGAAATGTTCTTTTTTTATTAAGACATTTTTATTAGATATTTTCTTCATTTACATTTCAAATGCTATCCCCAAAGCCATCTATACCCTACCCCTTCCCATCTCCCCAACCCACCCACTCCCACTTCCTGGCCCTGGCATTTCCTTGTACTGGGGCATATGATCTTTGCAATACCAAAGGAAGTGTTCTTTAGAACCAATAATAATATAGCTGGATCTTGATTTCCATTTTCCTGAGGAACAACCACACTAATTTCTATAGTGGCATTTTGATTGATGCACAAAATTACAAAATTTGTATGTATTAATTGGATGTGACATTATACTTTGAATATATATATATATATATATATATATATATATATATATATATATGTGTGTGTGTGTGTGTGTGTGTGTGTGTGTGTGTGTGTGTGCGCGCGCAACATATAGTATGTTCATTAGGGTAAACCATCCCCTTTTTCTCAGTACTTATCTTTATGGCAAAAATAATACAAAATCCAAATAAACAAATTATGTCCTTAGAAGACTATGACAATTTATACAAACCTTCCAAACCTTTAAATATTTCAGTAGCTGTTGTTCAGTAAAGGAATGACGCTATTCTGCTTAGTGATAAAATACTCATTTGATTAATGGTAAAAAACAGTGGGTAATGTTATATAAAGTATTCAAAATCAAGAATTACTTGCAGTTTGTGGAAATTTCTCATTAGCAAAGAGGACACCTAAAGTGGTTAGGGCCCTATTTTCTTTTTTTCTGATATTAAAAAAGGCCAAGTTCATATCCTGAGATCAGAGTAGAAGGACCTTGATCAACTATGGAAGGTGCTGCCTGACTTTCTGACAGCATGATTATTGTTTTGTAACATGATTCTACAATTGGTAGGCATTTACTGAAACACAGAGCATAGATGTTTTCCTTGTTTTATAAACATGTGCTTACGGTTGATGTGATGTTGAGTTGCAGGATAGAGGTAAGTATAGAAATCTTGAAGAACTTGGGATTAAATTATTAAAGTTTTGTTTTTCAATAAATATATGAAATTCCTAGGCAAATGGATGGATCTGGAGGCCATCATCCTGAGTGAAGTAACCCACTCACAAAAGAACTCACATAACATGTACTCATTGATATGTGGATATTAGCCCAGAAACCTAGACTACCCAAGATACAATTTACTAAACACATGATACTCAAGAAGAAGGAAGATCAAAATGTGGACACATCACCCCTTCCTAGAATTAAGAACAAAGCACACATTGAAAGAGTTAAAGAGAGCAGTTGTGAAGCTGAATCCAAAGGATGGACCCAACGACTGCAACTGCCAGGGATCCATCCCACAATCAGTCACCAAACATAGACACTATAGCATATGCCAGCAAGATGGTGCTGAAAGGGCCCGGATATAGCTGTCTCGGGGAAAAATATACCAATGCCTGGCAAACATGGAGGTGGAAGCTTACGGTCAGCTATTAGATGGAACACAGGGTTCCCAAGGAAGAAGGAGCTAGAGAAAGTATCCAAGGAGCTGAAGGGGTCTTCAACCCTATAGGTGGAAGAAGAACCATGAACTAACTAGTACCCCCTGGGCTCGTGTCTCTAGCTGCATATATAGAAGAGGATGGCTTAGTTGGCCATCAGTAGGAAGAGAGGCCCCTTGGTTATGCAGACTTTATATGCCCCAATACAGGGGAACGCAGGGGCCAGGGGGTGGGAGCAGATGGGTGGGGAGCAGGGCCGGAAGGGGGGAGGGTATAGGGAACTTTCTGGATAACACTTGAAATGTAAATGAAGAAAATATCTAATAAAAGTTGAAAAAAAAGTTTTGTTTTTCATAGCATCAGTGTGGGAGCTATGAGAAACAAAAGGATCAGATGTGTAAAAGTTACGTGTATGTAACACTGAGCTGATACTGTCAAATTTTGTTTTTGCTGCAAGCTGTGCTTTTAAAGAGTGATACATGAATTAGGTAAGACTAGGGGTGCAGTTTTTAGTGCATTGCCTCTTCTCAAGAAAAGCCAGCTTGTCTAAATGTGAGTCTGTAGGGATGTGAATAAGTGGCTTGTGTTAGTAAAGGAAGAAATCTGCCATCAAATTGGAGGTAGATGTATGATTGTAATTCCCTGCAGGATAGAAAAGCTGATATCATTAGTATTAAGATTCCATCAACACCCAGCATGTTATTGAGCTTGTGGCTGGAAATGCTAAGTGATACTGACTCAAAAATATTTTCAGGGTCATTTATTGAGAGAGTGTAGTCAGAGTTAGACAGTTTTAAACTTGCTGAACAGAAAATAAATTTAAAAAACAAAATAGTTGGGCGTATAGAGGTAGAGTTATATATTAATGTCACAGCTTGTTAATCAGCTTTAAGCCTACACACTTCCTCATACACAAACAACATCGAAAATACATAGGGTAGGTAAGCTGATTGCATTTTTAAAGTTTTTCCAATTGATTTCATACAAACCCTGGATAACATGTTAGAGGCGATTTGATACTCCATTTGTAATCTTTTAGAATGACAACTAAAAGATTAGGATGGAAAGATAAAAATGGAGAGGCAGTGAGATTCCGCAGTGAGTTAAGCAACCTGATGCCAAGACTAACAATCTGAGTTCAATCTTCAGGGTCCACCTGGTAAAAGTGGAAAACCAATTTCCCCAAGAAAAAACAATTTTGACTGACCTCCACAGTTACAAACTTACAGCATGTTCTCTCTCTCTCTCTCTCTCTCTCTCTCTCTCTCTCTCTCTCTCTCTCTCTCTCACACACACACACACACACACACATTTTCTTGCTCTCACACACAGACACACCCACACAAATTTATAGCATTACAATATTTTTTATAAGAAACAATAAATATTGAAAGACAGATTGGGGAAAATCTGAGACAAAATAATTTAAAGAAGCAAATTCTATATTTGAAATGCAATAAAATGGGATAGTAAAAATCTCTATATATAAAAGGCTATAAATTTTGTGTTAATAATTTTGATTGTAAATTCTTGACAAAATACCACTAGTGATTATTTAATTAACTTGTAGATCATTTTGATAAGGTTTTTAAGACAATGTTGTGACAGGAACTTGAATGTTAATGTTTCCACACTTCTTTCAAGATATTTTTCAAATCCAATCCAGCCGTTACTGTTCCTTCTTGTCTATAATCAGTGAAAAGCACAGACATCTAAATGTAACACACATGAAATTTCCAGCTACCAGCCTACTCATACCCTGCACCATGGCGTACTTTACTTCTTAGCCTATTATTTGTCATGTGAAAAGAACAGCATGCATTTGCCAAATAAGGTCATACACTTTTAAATTTGGAATTGAAGATTCATTATGGTTCGGGTCACAAGGGACTATTCATTCTGACAATCATATATACCCAACTGAAAGAAGAACAAATATGAAGACTCAGAACAACTCAGAATTAAGTTCATATGCTTCTCATTTCTGGTGTTCTTTCATAATTAATTCAGTAGCACTGTGGATTATTAGCATATTTTACTGGATTCTTATGCCTATATCCTTCTTTCAGCCCTATTACACCCTAATCACTTTCAACCCCCTAATACTAGGTAGAAGAAAAAGTTAAGTCAGAAAAAGGGACATAGATCTCTAAAGGCTATTTCCTGTTGAATAAGGGCATTGGGTTCCTTGGAGCAATTGTCAGAATAGACAGAAGTCTAGCAAACCAGCAAACGGCCATCCAACAGAAGGAAAATTCAGCATCTAGAACCAGCAGGGCCAAGCAACAGTGTAAGGGAAACAGCAGCTGGGCCAGCAGTTGCCACATGCTCTCTAGAGGATCTCCCATTTGTACCCTCTTCAGAGTCCCGGAAATAAACTATTAGCAGGTGCCAAAATCCATGCTCCAGTTAGTGCACAAGGCAAATCATAATCACCTACTGCGTAGCAGATCCTTATCTCATACTTGGGATTAAAACAAAAAGTTATTTGTGTAACATAACTAGGATGAATTTCATATTCTAACAAAAAAACATTACAGTTTGGGAAGCCAAACATACTCACATTTGCATTATCTGATTTTCTTAAGCAATAATGTGCCCAGAGTCACCTGGTTATTACATTAAAATGAAGACCAATTCTGTTCTTTGAGGTAGGGGGTGAGAGACTGTATTTCTTTTCTTTTTTTTCTTTTTTCTTTCTCTTTTTTTTTCTTTTTGTTTTTGTTTTTCGAGACAGTGTTTCTCTGTGTAGCCCTGGCTGTCCTGGAACTCACTTTGTAGACCAGGCTGACCTCGAACTCAGAAATCCACCTGCCTCTGCCTCCTAAGTGCTGGGGTTAAAGGCATGTGCCACCACCGCCTGGCGAGACTGTATTTCTAATTAGCTCACAGTGTATATTGATGTTGCTATGCCCAGGGCAAACTCTGAATAACAAGTATCTGCAAACTCAAGTTTTGTACTTTTCTGTTGACATCCTATTATTATTATTATTATTATTATTATTATTATTATTATTATTGAATATTCGCTTACAAATTTTCCACCTTGGTATTTTTACAGTGCATTTTAAATTGATACCTTTAAAATTTTGAAGTCTCAAATGTCATAATGTGGTACCCAATGACTGCTCTGAAATTAAAAGAATGAGTAATGTTGACCATATATGTAAATAACAACTCCAAACACCATAATTTCAAATGTCAAGGTCAGAAAAAAAATCAAAATCCATAGATTCTAAGACGTTTAAAATCTGAAATACCCAATGGCTAAAAATCTCAAAACCATCATACTGAATGTTTAAGTTTTAGAGTATTAAAATATAGAACACCCAACTCTTAAATTTAGTAAGTCTCATGACGGTTGGAATACAGATTTACTTGACCCATTTCTACAGTCCTTGAAGTCTTGAGCCTGAGACAAGAGGGTCATGAGGCTATGGTCAGCCAAGTTTCATAATAAGCCCTGGCAGAAAAGGACAAGGAAGAAAACTAAGGAGTAGGACGAGTGCCAATATCTAGGGTTTATTTTTTTCTGCTTCTTACCCATGCACATAGGGAGATGTGCTTGTCTTTAGAAATGGACTTTGAAGAAATACAAAACCTCAGTTACATTGTACAGCAGAGAGTTGCTGATACAGTGGTTCCTTCTGAATCTAAGAGCACATTAAAAAATACTTAGATTGGAGAGGGAGCCCATGCCCTGCATTGCTTTAATGCCAGAGAACAGGAGACTGGATAGCCCAGAGACCTAGGACAGAACCAAACAAAACAAGCAAAATACAAAATTCTGTTATATTCAAAGAACTTTTCTGGCTTCCTTAATAACATGCATTTAGTTCATTAAAAGCCTTTGGACTTTCCATGAGCTGGGAAAGAAAACACTCTATTTTTAAACTGAAGTTTCTAGATTTACCTTGTAATGTGGTTAATAAACTCTACTAGACTTTCTGGTAATGAACTAAATGGCAAAAAACTGAGAATTCCTTCAAATTTAGTAGAAAAAAATTCTTTGCTAAATTTCAAATCTTCAACAGAATATGGAATTTTGCAATAATTTTCTTATCTAAAGACAACCAAATCTTTAATAAGAATTTACTAAATGCTTTCCTCTTTATGGTCACTGAATGGAAGTAAATTCAAAATGTCAGATGAAAAGGAACATAGCTTATACATATTTGATTAAGTGATGCAGACAGTTTTGAATTGCCTTCTAGTAGCCAGAGTGAAGAAAGTGTTAGGTGCTGTGTTGTGTTGTGTTGTGTTGTGTTTTAGTGGTTTGATGATACAGGCCTGGCATCAAATTATATACATGTAGGAAAAGTTATGTTGGTTAGTACCAACACTATAGTCTCTAAACCTGTCTAGGTATAATGGGTTTCTACACAACCACAATATCAGAGTTCAGGTCACAAGAAATGCTTATGTACAATTGTGTTAAATCTCAGGAAATTTTAAGAGAGCAGCATAATATAGAAATAAATATGAATATATTCACTAACCAAAAACATGCCTTAAAAGAAAACAAAAAACAAAAATCAAAAACAAAACTAAGCATCTGTTATTGTGATGGTAGTCCCAAAATGTGGTTAATAACTGTGAGAGTCATACAGTATCTCTGTATCACCTAGCATAACTGCTAGAAATCTACCCCAGGAATATATTAATCATATTTTTATTTCACTTGTTGTTTTGGATTATTTTGTTTTTAACTATTTTGAATGTCTGTACTATGATTTATTTGAGTAAGTTAGCAGCTGACTGAGACAGGTACAGATACTCATACCTCAGCAAGCATTGGACTGAAATCTGGGACCCCTATGGTTGAGTTAGGGGAAGGATGGAAAAAGGAAAAAAGAAGGGAGACTAATAGAAAGAAGAGCAGTCTCAAATAACCCAGATCCCAGACCTCAGACACTGTGCCGGCAGTCAGGAAGCATACAGCATCTGCTCCTAAGCCCACAACACTTATATAGCAGAGGATTGCCTGATCTGGTTTCAGTGGGAGGAGATGTGCCTAATCCTTCAGACACTTGAGACCCTTGGGAGTAGGAAGGCTGATGGTGGGGGAGAATCATCTCAGATGCAGGTAGGAGGAGTAACTCTAGGAGGGGGAACCAGGAGGGGGAATAGTAAGTAAATAAAATATTTCTTTTTTAAAAATATCACACAAATGAATAAATATATTTTCTTTTTAAAATTTTTATAATTTTTATAATTACACACTCATATACAACACACACACACAAACACACACACACACTGAAAATAGATTCTTCTCTCATAGATCCACACCACAATTTCCCTTCCCTTTACTCATCCCATAATCTCCCCACTTGCCCTTTACCCTAATCTACTGATCCTCCATTTCCTCTTCAGAAAAGAGCAAGTCTCCAAGAAACTAGACAAAATAAGATACAATAAAACAGGACAAAAGTCCTCATATCCAGGGTAGACTAGAAAACCCACTAGGAAAAGTGTTCCAAGAGCAGGCTAAAGAGTGAGAGATACATAGGCTCCCACTCTTAGGAGTCCCATCAAAACACCAAGCTAACAGACATAACTTACAAACAGGGCCTGGTGCAGAACCACACAGGCTCAGTGCTTGTAGCTTCACTAACTATGAGCACATGTGAGGCCTGCTTAGTTGAGTCAGTGAACCATGTTCTTCTGGTGTCTTCCATCCCCTTTGACTCCAACATAAATCATTCATCTGCATTTTCTACAGAGTTCAGCATAGACCTTATGGAGACGCTCAGCCTCTCTCTGCACAATGTCTGTATGTGGGTTTTTACACCAGCTCTTGTCAGCTCTGGAAAAAAGTCTCTCTGAGGAAGATGGAACAAGGCACAGGTATATAAGTGTAGCAGAATTTCATTTTCTTTTTGAGGTATGTGTTTGTATATGCTTGTTGTTTTCATTGTATCCTACTAGGTTTGGGGGCTATTCCATTCCCTGCCATCCAAGCAATGTCGGGGATGAGCTCCCTACTGAGCCTAGGGCCTCAAGTTAAACCAAAGATTGGTTGGCCACTACAACAAGTTCTGGGCCTCCATGGCCCAGCACATCCTGACGGTAGGAAAGACTGTAGCTGGCAGCGTTGGCGTACAGGTTACTCTTTCTGTAGTCTACAGTGTACCGTCTTCCACCAAAGCGTTTAGAGTTTAAGGCTGAAGGCTCCATGCAGGCACAAGATGACATTTCCACATTCAGTGAGCTACATGGATGTTGTCCTTCAATAGTGGGGTCTCACTGTCAGTTTTTAGAAAGCAACCTTGTGCCTAGCAGTAGCCTGAGTTGTTGAGGAGTTACCATGATACTCCTTGGCCAACATCTCAACTGAATGCAACCTAATACTACCACTGGAAAAATTGCCTGGCAACAAAATGTGGCCAGTTCAGATTCCATATCCCCTATTGCTAAAAGTTCTCACTAGGGTAATTCTCATTGATTTCAATAAGTTTCCACTGTCCTAGATACAACACCACTCCACCAATTATTCCCGATTCCAGCTGTCAATCCCAGTACTATCTCCCTATACTCCACACTTTATCACTCCTACTCCTGTCCCGACCTACCCCCAGTCAACCTGGCAAACGTATTCAATTTTCCCTTTCCAGGGACCTTCATGCATTCACCCCCCCCCCCGAAGCCATCTTTATCTCACCCCCTGGTCCCATGGGTTATAAATTGATTATCATGTGCTTAAGAGGTAAAACCTGGTTCTAAGTAAATATACACCATCTTCACTTTTCTGGATCTGTGTTACCTCTCTTAGGATGATTTTTGTTCTAGTTATATACATTTGCCTGAAAAATTCATAATGCCATTCTTAAACTACTTGAGTAATACTCCATTGTGTAAATGTACTGCTCTTTCTGTGTTCATTCTTCAGTTGAGATAAATATTGATTGTTTCTAGTTTCTGCCTACATGAATAAAGCCAATATGAACATAGTTGAGCAAGTTTCCTTGTGGTAAGTTGGAATATTATTTGGTTCAGTCATATAGGTGAATCTTGAGGTAGATCAACCCCTAATTTTCTGAGGAACTACCATATTGACTTTCACAGTGGTTTCACAAGATAATACTACTACTAGCGATGAAGGAGTGTTACTCTTGTTCCTCACCAGTGGGAGCTGTCACTTGTGTTATTTATGTTAGCATTCCATTTTGACAGGTATAAAATAGAATGTCAAAATAGCTTTGATTTGTGTTTCCATGATGGCTAAGGATGTTGAACATTTCTTTAAGTGTTTCTAGACTATTTGAAGTTCCGCTATAAAGTTTAGATCTGTATTCCATTTTTTACTTATTTTATTTTGTTTCTCATAGTTAATTTCTTGATTCTTTATATACTTCAGATGTTAGACCTCTATTTTATGTCGAGTTGAAAAATTCGTTTCTCATTTTGTATGTTGCCTCTTTTTCCAATTGACAGTTTCATTTGCCTTACAGAGCTTTTTTGTTTAAAGAGGTTCTATTTATTTATTGTTGGTCTTAATACATGTACCATCAGTTTTCTATTCAGGAAGTTTGTCTCCTGTGCCAATGTGTTCAAGTGTGCTTAACAATTTCAATTATGACAAGATCAGTGTGCCTGGTTTTATGTTAAGTTATTTGATTCACTTGGACTTGAGTTTTATGCAGGGTGATAAACATGGATCTATTTACATTCTTCTCCATGCACACAACCGGTTTGACCAGCACAATTTATTGAAGATAACTTTTTCAGTATGTATTTCTGGCTTTTTAATAAAATAATTAATTCAATAGGTGTGCAAATTTATACCTAGGTCTTTAATTCAATTCCTTTGATCAGCTTGTCTGTGCTTATACCAATAACATGCAATTTTTATTGCTGTAGAACTGTAGGGCAACTTGAATGGGATGATCAGAATTGTTTTAGATATCTTACTGTTTGTTTGTTTGTTTGTTTGTTTGTTTTTTTCCAAGGACATGGAAACCTATCCTAAACGGATGCACAAAAAAAGTGCTAAAATTTTGATGGGGATTGTATTTAATTTGTGGATTGCTTTTGGCAAAATGGCCATTTTTATTATGCTAATCTGACAACCCATGAGCATCTTCTGATATCTCTTTCAATGCTTTGCTTTAAAGGCTTGAAGTTTTTATTGTATAAGATTTTCACTTGCTTGGTTATAGTTAGTCTCAGATATTTTATATTATTCGTGGCTATTGTGAAGGGTATTGTTTCCGTAATGTCTTTCTACATCTCTGTCATTTGTATATAGAAAGGCTTTATTTATTTATTTATTTATCTATTTATTTATTTATTTATTTTATTTTGTAGCAAGCCAATTCACAGAAAGGTTTTATTAGCTGCAGGATTTCACTTGCAAAGTTTTTCTTGTCACTTATGTATACTATCATATCATCTGCAAAAAATAGTTTGAATTCAGCCTTTGCAAAATGTATCAATTTGAACCCATTGGTTGTCTTATCACTCCTCTATCTATCTATCTATCTATCTATCTATCTATCTATCTATCTATCTATCTACATATATATAATGAATATATATATATATATATCTATATATATATATATATATATATATATATACAGAGAGAGATAGAATGAAACATGTTTTATCATAGTAGATTATCTTATTGACATATTGCTGGGTTTAGTTTACTAGTACTTTATTGAATAATTATGCATATATATATATATATATATATATATATATATATATATATATGTTTGTAAGGGAGATTAGTCTATAAATATTTTTTTGTTGAGTCTTTGTGTGGTTTGTACATACCTATGACCTCATAAAATAAATCAGTCCTTGTTCCTTCTCTTTCTTTCTTTCTTTCTTTCTTTCTTTCTTTCTTTCTTTCTCTCTCTCTCTCTCTCTCTCTCTCTCTCTCTCTCTTTCTCTTTTTTATGGGATAATTTGAAGAGTATTAGTTTTAGTAGATTCTCTCTTTGAAAATCTGGAAGAATTCTTGACTAAAACCTTTGATCCTTGGCTTTTTTGATTTGGGAGAGTTTTAATAAATGCTTCTATTTGACTAGGACTTGGAAATTTATTTAAGTCACTTATCTGATCTTGATTTAACTTAGGTAAGTAATACCTATCAAGAAAGGTACACATTTATATTAGATTTTTAATTTGATGGACTACAGATTTTTAAAGTATCCTTATATTTCTCTGAATTTTCTAATGCATGTTGTTATGTTCCTCCTTTTCATTTCTGATTTTGCTAATTTGGACAGTGTTTTTCCATGGCTTAACTAGTTTGGATAAGGTTTGTTTAGTTCCATTTAATTTTATTTTGTTTTAATTTTGTTGATTTTCTCTCTCTCTCACACACACACACACACACACACACAAACATGTACAACTCTTTGCCTCATCATACTTGCAATTGTTCTCTTTGTTTCTATTTTATTAACTCTAACCCTTGCTTTGATTATTTTTCACTTTCTTTTTGGGTGTTCAGTATCTAAGAGATTGTAAGATTTCTGTTGTCTTTCCAGGCAGTGGTGGCACATGCCTTTAATCCCAGCACTTGGGAGGCAGAAGCAGGCGGATTTCTGAGTTCAAGGCCAGGCTGGTCTACAAAGTGAGCTCCAGGACAGCAAGGACCAGGACTACACATAGAAACCCTGTCTCAGAAAAAAAAGATTTATGTAGTCTCTGTTATTGTTTAGATACAGGTTCAATCCATGGTTGTCTGTGTACAGTATTCCTGTATCTATAGAGATTTGCTTTGTAGCTGTGTATGTGGTCAGTTTTGGAGAAATTTCCATGAGGTGCTGAAAGAAAGTATTTGTGTGTGTGTGTGTGTGTGTGTGTGTGTGTGTGTGTGTGTGTGTGTGAAATGTTCTGTAAATAACTGGTTATTGGGTCTGAGGTAGTTACAGGTTTAGCTCTTGCTTTCTGCATTTGTATTTGTTGGGTAAGTGATTTGTTCCTTGATTTCTGTTTCCTTTCTTGATTTTCAGAGATGGTGTTGAATCTGTGTTGACTATTTTACTGGCCTGCTGGCCTGGTAGTTTCACAGGAAATGTTCCTTGTTTTTAGAGGCTGGGAACAGAGGGTGATGTTCAATTGAAGTCTTAGGAATGACCCAGGGTGTTGAGTCTTCTGAAGCATAGAGAATGTAGATTCTCTGTCAGCAGCCTACCATGTACTGTGGACTGTAGTAAATTTCCTATCATTTCTCAATATTTTGGAGGTATAAATTGTGTGAAGATCATTAGAAAGACTGCTATCCATGTATTCTCATGTCTGACATATAAAGAAAAAATAGTAACAAATCCTCTTGAGAGTGTGAGAGTATTAATCACTTGTAGATTGATAGACACATTATAAACTAATTTGTCACTATCTTTTAATAATAAAATTAGACTAATAATAAAATCCATACAGTGAGCTAAAATGAGAAAAAATGAAAATCGTAGCCATTCAAATACTCCTACACAATCATACTTACCTTCCTATACAGTTGGACCAAACTAGAAAATATTCAGATGGGTCAAAGAGTAAATAATTAGAAAATCTCCGCTATGTTCAGGCCATGGATTACTACTCAACAGTAAAAAGGAACCAATATTTATATTCTTATGAACATAAACAAATTCCAATGGACTTTTGCTGAATGAAGAAACCAAGCCATAAAATACATAAATACTGTATAATTTCAAAAGTCTCAAAGTAATAATAAAAATGTGAAAAGATTATTGACTATAAGGGATGAGGAAGGAGTGAAATATTATGATTACTAAGGAGACAGGGCCATGACCTCTGTTCTGATGTTACTTGTTCTTCCACAAACAATTCTATCTCATGAAACTTCATGGAAGCTATACAAAGATATCATAGAATGAGCTTATACTGGTGAAATAAGAATAAGATATGAACAATAAAACATATTAGGTGATCAGTTTTCATATCATTCTCTGGGTATAACATAGGCCAACAATGAAGGAAGGGGAATCAATGAGAAATGAGACCTGACTATACCATTATCTGCAACTTCTTGTGAGCATATAGTTATGTAAAATATGTTTTTAAAGTCAAGCTGTTTTTTGAATAGCTGAAAGAAAATGATGATAAGTAGTCACAGTGCAGCTCGTCCTTCAAAATCTGAGCTATAGTGCGACCTTCTGACAGCCAAACTGTGCTGCAGTTAGCAAGGAATCAGTCTAGCTCTATCTTCTTGACTTGTAACAAAATCTTTTGCTTAGAGGGTAGACACTAAAGCTCATATGAAGTGTATGTAATTTCATGCCTAGTGTTTTGCTTAAGAAGTTCAATGAAATATAAAAGATAAGATGTCTGTATCAGTAAAATATATTTATCTTTATTTTTTTTCACATTTTCAGTACGCATCAAATAACAGTTATGTTGAAATGGCAGTACAAAGCACCTGATTGTATGGTAACTTCCTAGAGACTTCACTGTTTTTTCTGGAAGGCTTGCAAATGATCAGTACTATTTTTCCTATCTTTTAACTATAACAAGCCTTTGATATTAGAAGCGTCTTTCTGTGATGTGACTTATTCTGAACATCTTTATAGTCAGATACGTTAAACCATGGTTATCATATGCCTCTTCCTTCCTAGATGATTTCTCCTTAATGGTCATTTTTCTGTCTGGCTTTCTTCCTTCTTATGTCTGACATCTGCTTAACTCAGGCAATACTGAGATTCCACAAGGATTTGGTAAGTAGGAGGCATGTTGTCAGGAAGATCATTTTAATCCTCCTTCTGAATGCCTCTGGTGTGCATTTTGACAATTCCTTCCACACTTTTTTACTGAAATTTCTTCTCAAGATAATTGGCCTTTAATGGAATATAGGTCAGACATTGGAATAAATTCTATATTTCCTCAATATACATCTATGTGACTACCTGACAAAAACAGAACAAAACAGGATTTCGGTATTAGTCTTTTTGTTCTCCTCTCCCTTCACCAGGAAGAAGGCTGGCAGAGGGGATTTGCAGACAGATTAAATTTCTTCCTCATTTTTTAACAGACTAAGCAATAATCTCTAAAAGTTGAGGGCACAGGAAAGCAAATGCTAGGCTTGTAAAAAACCGATACATACTATAATTTTGAGAAATCTTAGATTTATATTTGAAATAGAATACTTACATAGTTTTTTTTTCTCTATCAAATTTTATGTGTATATTATTAGTGTGATGGGGGTTACTTTGAATACAATGTAAAATAAATCTCTGATATCTTTGGCACAACAATGCCAAGCTTACAAGTTATACATTTTATTTGCCTGGCTAAATAAATAAAATTTCATCTAATTAGACTGTGCTTAGGTTTGCAGTTAGTGAAATGTGACATATACCTTCTAGAGACCTCTTCTTTGTACCGTCTTCCACAGCTCTCTCCAGTGTGACTCTTATAAGATAAGGAGGAAGAAGAAGTCTGGCGTCCAGAGGAAATCCTGTCAGTATAAACATTTACACGAACCAGTCTGAAAACAAAGATCTTGTGAAACATATATAATTATATTCATTCCAGTGAGCTTTCATAATTACTCATTAAACTCATTCTGTTCCATTCACCATTTAGTTTAACAGTTTATACATATTATGTACATCTACACAATAATAATTATGTCTCCATTATTCAAAATATAGTATATGATACTAATTATTTCCAAAAGGAAAATTTCAAGGACATGTTAGACTGTGCTAACCCTTCAAAGACAACTCGTAAGTATTCCACACCAATGATCTAGTCAAACCAGAGCATAGTAATTAAGTAAACTTTAATAAATATAGATTTACCTTGGATAATATTTGCAGATGAGAAGCCCAGTTCACTGATGTGGACCTGGGTATGGAATGCGAGCTCCTAAGTTTCTAATTTATGGGAAGATTTATAAAGATCTAATTGTACCTTGATATACAGAAAAGGGGAATAAAATTAGCTGAGAGACACTGATTATAGAAAAAAAAACCCATCAAGTGTTAACTCAGACTAATAAAATTCATTTTGATAAAAAATGCCACATTAATTTTGCTGTTAATATGAATTCTCAGAGAAACATAAGTAAAATCAAATAACTGTAAAATTAATTTCTGAACTTTCATCTGGTCCGTTCTTTGTAATATATAATTTTCTTCACAACTAAACAACTGACTATATCCTATGGTACTTCAATACTTGCATTCCTTTGTCTCAAATGAACAGTAGTTTCAAACTCCAAACTAATCCTGTATTTCATACATTCCTGACTCTCTTGCACCCCTTTTATCTAAAACAACCATTTCCCAATTTCTTTGAATTGTTTCTTCATACTCACTGATAAAATTTACCAACTTCTGAAAATGACATTTAAATTACTCTTTTGGTACCTGAAACATCACCAATAAATCAAATGTAGTGATTTTTACATTATTGAACTTAATTATCCATTTGTTGTTATCTACTTATGAGAACCTTGAAGTAAAATGACATTATTAATAACTTCATGCTCTAGAGTTTTGTAATATATGCACAAATCAAATACTTTGACATTGTTCCCTCCAAAAATGAGTTAAAATCTTTCTCCCTTAAATGTGGCTCTATGTAAGATTCTTTTCTAACAAATGGGATTTAACCATTTTTTAGAAAACCACAACTTCTACTTCTCAGTCATAAATAATAAGAAAAATCTCATGGATATGACTCAGCATTAGTTTTCTATGAGGAAAGTAAAAACATATGGGAACCATTTTGGAATTGAACAGCAGCTACAAACTAGGAAAGAAAATGAAGACGTGAATACCCTTGAAAAAAAAATCCTATGTAAAATTCGAGTGCAGTGTTCAGGTTTAAAAACAGATATCAAAATCCTACTAGAAACTTGGAATCTTTCAATTAGTATAAAAAATAGAATGTTTCAATTAGTATCAAAAATAGAATCTTTCAGTTAGTATCAAAAAGTTTAGCGAGAATCTTAAAATAAAATAATATAAAATGAAGTGAAGTTGGATGGAACAAGCTTGAATTTGCAGCTATGGAGCTTTTCAAATCAAATACTGAGCAGGCCACTTGAGTTCTTACAGTGTCACAGGAGAAAGATAAAATACTCTTGAAGCACTTGATTGCTCTGAATTTATTAATGTTTGCAGATAGGAGTAACATCAAGAAGCATCCTCTAAGAAGAAAGGCAAGAACAAGATTGTAGAATGCTTTCTAAGACAAAAAAGGCCTCTGACAATTTCATGGGAGCAACTCAGTACTTCTTTATATCAAAGTAGGGGGTGACTGACAAGTTTTTAGGAGGTACTCCTTAGGACATATCTAACAAAAACTGTACACAGATTCCACAGATGTGTTGGTGTGACTATTGGCACAATAAGAAGAGTAAGAACACGTTTTAAAATAATTCTATTGGTAGAAGTTTTGGCAACTTGGTCTGAAAGAGATTGTGTGAATAGACAGTGTTTCTGGCAATGCAGTTTTTATTTCCATAACTCTTAGCTATTATTTACTTTACCTCCATGTTTAAGATCGATCACATTGGACACTGTCAAGGCCAAATTTAGAGAAAAAAGATTTACCTAAAAAAGCCATTGAGGGCTTGAATCTCATGCCAACAGATTTGCCATTAAAAACAATTTGAGTATGTCAGCTAGTACAGACAGATACTACAGTGGCTACCTACCTTTATTTGATATCTCCACCAACCCTCACTGGATCCTCAGATTTGAAATACTTCAAAAGTTGCATTTCTCAGAAGGATTTTTATTAATTTTATTATAATATTAATTCTATTAATTTTAACAAAATTTTAATTTTAACAAAATATTAATTTTATTATGCCATTAAGTTTGGGTTAATTTATTATACAAGACGAGTGGAAAAACAGAATCATTCTCCTCTTGAACACATTGTTTGGCACATTGTTGTGATTTGCTAATACTTGTTGGAAGAGAAAAAAGTGAAAAGGTCATTTGAAGGCAAAATAAAATTGGGTGAAATCATACAGAATATTATTTCAACAACTTAAAATTTGAAAAGTATTTGATTTAAAACTTGAAATGTGTGGCTTTACCCTGACACATTTAAAAAAAAATGTGGCATACAGTGTCCTGCAAGAACTACAAACAAATCGGCTTTGGCATTGTAGGAGATTTCTTACGGAAAAACAGTTATTGATGGTCCCTCCTGGTTATGGATCTTGCCTGGCAAAAAAAAAAAAAATGTATATTGGTGTAATAGCGACATGACTATTCTCAGGGTAAGTGGCAGCTCTCTGATTCAATTAGAAGTTTGCTCCACAAGTAGTAGGTTTTGCTTGGTACTCTAAACCTGGTCAGGGGCCCATAGATAGGTAGGTTATCAGCCCAAGGGTTAACCTCTTATTGTTCTATGCAAAACACAAAACACAACAACGCAAAAATATGTTGTAAAATTCCTTCTGTCTATATATTAGATTAATGAAGCTCTCTGTCATAGAAACTCACTTTTGACAGTGGGCAGTGGTTAATGCAAAGACTCACAATTATTCATTGTAGTGAGAATAAGTGAGTTTGTGTGCTTGGTCATAAACAGGGCATATGTATGTCATTCATCTAAGGCTCAGAGAACATTGACTAAGCAAGTATTTACCAGCCAGAGCATAAGAAAGGGTTCAGGAAAAATAATTCCAGGGGTGAAGTTCCTGTTGTACTTATGAACTCAAGATACTTTTTATCAATTTCACATGAATTACACAGAATTACTCAACATTACTCTGTAATGCATTGTGTGGGGGTTCATGAGGCCTTACCCATCCCTGAGAGTTTATGGACCATTAATGATCACTGGGAGAAGGAGCATCAGTTTTTCAGTGGATCAACCACTGATAAACTGCCCTTAGACCAGTAAATAATTCTGAACCTATGTTTAAAGTATTTAAATGGTGAGTCTGATAGATACAAAAGAAAGAATCAAAGTACAAGCAGGGGCATTGGGGCAAGAAGGAGGGTTACAGTGAGAGAGTGAAGAGTCAGGTATAGTGGTAATAGCCAGAAACTGGAGAGAACCCGGATGTCCCTCAACAGAGGAATGGATACAGAAAATGTGGTACATTTACGCAATGGAGTACTACTCAGTTATTAAATACAATGAATTTATGATATTCGTAGGCAAATGAATGGATCTGGAGTATAGCATCCTTAGATAGGTAATCCAATCACAAAAGAACACACATGATATGCACTCACTTGTAAGTGGACATTAGTCCAGAAGTCCAGAAGCTCAGAATACCCAAGATACAATTCACAAACCACATGAAACTCAAGACTAAGGAAGACCATAGTGAGGATACTTCTATCCATTGAAGAAGGGGGAAACAAAACACTCATGGAATCAATTACAGAGAAAATGTGTGGAGTAGAGACTGAAGAAATGTCCATCTAGAGACTGACTCACCTGGGGATTCATCCCATTTACAATCACCAAACCCAGACACTGTTGTGGATGCCAACAAGTGCTAGCTGACAGGAGCCTGACATAGCTCTCTCCTGAGAGGTTCTGCCAGTATCTGACAAATACAGAAGTGGATGCTAACAGCCATCCACTGGACTGAGCATAGGACGCCCTATGTAGGATCTAGAGAAAGGACCTAAGGATCTGAAGGGGTTAGTAGCCCCAAAGGAGGAACAACAATAGGAACAAGCCTGTACCCCCAGAGCTCCCTGGTGCTAAACCACCAACCGAAGAGCATACATGGTGGGACTCATGGCTCCAGCTGCATATGCAGCCCAGGATGGCCTAGTCAGATATCAATGGGAGGAGAGGCCCTTTGTCCTATGAAGGCTCTATGCCCCAGTGTGAGGGAATGCCAGGGCTAGGAAGAGGGAGTGGAGAGGAGGGGGAGGGGGAAGGGAAGAGAGGGGAGGAGATAGGGGGAGGGTGTTTTTCAGAGGGGATCCAAGGAAAGGGAATAACATTTGCAATGTAAATAAAGAAAATATCCAATAAAAATAAGAGTGGTGAAAGGTTGAAAATACACACACACACACACACACACACACACACACACACACACACACACACACTAAATTCTCAAAATATAAAAACTTCAGTGACAGTAATATTACTTTGTTTTTTCTACACACCAGACCAATACTTTCCTCTGGTGTTTATCATCATGTCTATTTTGAACTTATCAAAATTTTAATAGTTGCAATCTACAATTTCCATATGAGGAATCATCCTTGAAGCCATGAAATAACATTTTTCCAGTGATTAAGTGAGAGAGACAGAAGCAATATCTTATTCTATGCTTTCTCGGTTTCATTTCTTCTTACATTGCTATGATATGGATGATTTTAAGGATGCTGCAGTTTAATTGCTCAGCCTAGTGGTGAGAGTAAAAGCAAAAGACAGGTATTTTCATTTTACACAAGGGATATTCTGTCAAGGTATTTAACAAGAATTTTAAATTATTGAAAGAATCATGGGGAGTGGTCTATGACAAATTGTGTTTATATCTCTTTGTGTATTAAAATGATCTGAAGCAACTGTTAAAAAAAAAAGAAGGCTCAAGCTTACCATCACTAATTTAAATATTCTACATTTAGAAAAACATCCCCAAAACAAGGAGTGAGCCATATCTCTGGACATTAAAAGAGAGAATAATTGAATCAGAGAATAATTGAATCTAAGTCAGGATGAATACATCAAAACGTATGTGATTTATCACTGTGGGCATGGAAGGTAATTTATATAGACAATAAATTATATATATATATATATATATATATATATATATATATATATATATTGAACATGAAAAAGTAAGACACTTTGAATATTTTCATAGACGGCATTAAGACAATATTCAAGATGGAGCAGTTAGAGGATTTTTATCATTTCTATTTTTACTTTTTAATCAATCCCAATTTGAGTATATTATTTCTTTTTAAATTTAATAAATTGTATAATTTTATTTTGATGAATTAACACTTAACAATATAACTAAGCAGTAGCAAAATTGCATTACTTAGAGAATATATGAATTTTGCCTATGTATGAGTAACATATATTTAGATAAAATTAACATATTTATATAATTTATAAATATATATTTCTATCTCTCAGTCTGTCATCTCTATGTTTTTCCATGTGCCTATTTGTCTATAGATCTACCTACTTACCTATAGAGGAGTACTGCATACTGAGACAGAGGATCTTGCATCTCAGCAGATATGCTACTTCTGAGCTTCACCACCAACCCGTTGGAGTCCATGACTTTATAAATGATTTTTATTAATGATGATGAAATTGAGAATAAAAAGTTGAATTTTCCACAGTGCATGCATGAAGCAATCTGAGAATAATTGAATCTAAGTCAGGAGGAATACATCAAAAGTATGTGATTTATCACTGTGGGCATGGAAGGTAATTTATATAGATAATAGATTATAAAATATGTATATTGAACATGAAAAAGTAAAACACTTTGAATATTTTCATAGACGGCATTAAGACAATATTCAAGATGGAGGAGATAGTGGATTTGTTCTCTATAATAACCTATCCACATTGAACAAACTGAAGCAAGAGGATTAAGATAACATAATATATTTGGATCCTGGATAAGTAGTGGCAGAAATTACTCAGTGCTGTATATGTGTAGGATAGTCCAACTGGAGGATCTCGTTGCATTATTTCAGAAATGAGAACTGATTACTAGTGACTTAAAAAAAAGGAACAGATGAAGTTGTCCAATGATGGTAAAAATCACAGAAAAAAATTGGATTAAATATAATACAAGAAAAAATTAAAACAAAACAAAACAAAAGCAAAACCATCAAAATACAACCAATACACATGGAGAAAAATCAAGGAAGAGGAAACAAAACAAAACAAAACAAAAACAAAAACAAAGACTATTATAAGGGACAGAATCCCAGAAGGCTTGCTTCTAGATAGTGTCTCCTAAACAAAATAGAGAAAACATATCCATAAAATCTTAACAGCATGGATGCCTAGACAAGAGTAGCATAGTGACAATACCAGTTGACCTGCCAACCCGGACAGGAAAACATGCATATTAATCCACTTCTAGCTGAATACTACAGGTCATCAGAGGCTTCTGAGAGTGGGTGAATGTTTCTTGCTGGGACAAGCTCAAACATGGTTTGTCTGATCACAAATGGTCAGCCCTGACACATGTATATACCACCAATGCTAAACAGCCTCTCTCTCTCTCTCTCTCTATATATATATATATATATATATATATATATATATATATATATATATAATTTTATTAATAAAAATTAATAAAATAATAATCTACATAAGTACTGAAGGAATCATCAACATCAATATACAATAAAATGGAACAAGAAACTGGCATATTACCATCAAAATGGACAATTCTGTGTATAATATTCCAACAGGTGTGTTTCCTGAGTGGCTCTTTCCATACAGTGACTGAAAAATCTGCATGTCCTTCTTTCTTTCTTTCTTTCTTTCTTTCTTTCTTTCTTTCTTTCTTTCTTTCTTTCTTTCTTTCTCTCTCTCTCTCTCTCTCTCTTTCTTATTTTTGATATTTTCTTTATTTACATTTCAAATATTATCCCCTTTCCTAGTTTCCCCTCTGAAGAAAATCCCCTAGCCCCCTCCCCACTCCCGGTCCCCAAACCTCCCACTCCCACTTCATGGCTCTGGCATTCCTCTATACTGGGGCATAGAATCTTCACAAGACCAAGGGCCTCTCTTCCCATTAATGACCAACTAGGCCATCCTCTGCTACATATACAGCTAGAGCCACAAGCCTCACCATGAGATTTCTTTGATTGGTGGTTTAGTTCCAAGGAGCTCTGGGGGTACTGGTTAGTTCATGTTGTTGTTCCTCCTATGGGGCTGCAAACCCCTTCAGCTCCTAGGGTACTTTCTCTAACTCCTTCATTGGTGACCCTGTGCTTCATGTAATGGATGACTGTGAACATACACTTCTGTATTTTCCAGGCACCAGCAAAGTCTCACAGGAGACAGCTATATCAGACTCCTGTCAGCAAAAGTGGTTGGTGGGCATTTGCAATAGTGTCTGGGTTTGGTGGTTGTTTATGAGATGGATCCCCAAGTGGCGCAGTCTCTGGATGGTCATTCCTTCAGGCTCTGCTTCATGCTTTGTCTCTGTAACTCCTTCCATGGGTATTTTGTCCCACCTTCTAAGAAGGATTGAAGTATCCACACTTTGGTCTTCCCCCTTTTTGAGTTTCATGTGTTTTGTGAATTTTATCTTGGGTATTCTTTTAAAAAATTTTATTAGATATTTTCTTCATTTACATTCCAAATGTTATCCCAAAAGTCTCCTATACACTTGCCATGCCCTGCTCCCCAACCCACCCACTCCCACTTCTTGGCCCTGGCATTCTCCTGTACTGGGGCATATAATCTTTGCAAGACCAAGGGCCTCTCCACCCAATGAATGCCAACCAGGCCATCTTCTGCTATATATGCAGCTAGAGAAAGGAGCTCTGGGAGTACTGTTAAGTTCATATTGTTGTTTCATCTAAAGGGTTGTGGGCCCCTTCAACTCCTTGGGTAATTTCTCTAGCTCCTCCATTGGGGGCCCTATGTTCTATCCAATAGATGACTTTAAGCATCCACTTCTGTAATTGCCAGACACTGGCATAACCTCACAAGAGACAGCCATATCAGGGTCCTATCAACAAAATCTTGCTGGCATATGCAATACTGTCTGAGTTTGGAGGCTGAGGATGGGATGGATCCCTGGCTGGGACAGTCTATGGATGGTCCTTCTTTCCATCTCAGCTCAAAACTTTGTCTCTGTAACTCCTTCCATGGGTATTTTGTTCCCCATTCTAAGGAAAAATGATGTATCCACACTTTGGTCTTCCTTCTTCTTGAGTTTAATGTGTTTTGCAAATACAATCTTAGGTATTCTGAGCTTCCGGGCTAATATCCACTTATCAGTGAGTGCATATCATGTGTGTTCTTTTGTGATTGGGTTACCTTACTCAGGATGATATCCTGTAGATATATCCATTTGTCTAAGAATTTCATAAATTCATTGTTTTTAATAGCTGTGTAGTACTCCACTGTGTAAATGTACCACATTTTCTGTATCCATTCCTCTTTTGAGGAACATCTGGGTTTTTTCCAGCTTCTGGCTATTATAACTAAGGCTTTTATGAACACAGTGGAGCATCTTTCTTATTACAAATTGGAAGATCTTCCATGCTCATGTCTTTCTTTTAAAATTAATTAACATTTCAATATCAATGTCCCCTCTCCTCCCAACCACTTTGGCAGCTCCTGCTTCATTCTCTCTACTCTTCTCATATGAGTTGGGGGAGCCCCTCACTGGCTATCAAATGTCCACCCCTGCCCCCATACATCAGTACCAGGACTAGGCACATCCTAATTCATAGAAGCCAGGCAAGGCATCCAGTTAGGGGATCTGGATCCACAGGCAGTATATAAATTCTGAGATATCCCTGTTCCAGTTGTTGGTGGACTTGCATGAAGAAGACCAAACTACACATCTGCCACATATGTGTAAGGGGTGTAGGTCAAATCCATGTTTACTCTTTCGTTGGTGCTTCAGTCTCTGGGAGCCCCTAAGGTCCAGGTTCTTTGACTCTGTTGGTGTTTGAATGGAGTCCTACACTCTTCTGGTCCCTTGATCCTTTCCTAGACTCTTCCACATGACCTACGGAGCTCCATCTAGTGTTTGATTGTGGGTCTCTGCATCTGTTTTGGTGGACTGTTTGGTGGAGCCTGTCAGAGGACAATTAGGCTATGCTACTCTCTGCAAACACAACAGAGTATCATTAATAGTGTCAGAATCTGGTTTTTGCCCATGGGATTGTTCTCAATTTGGGCCAGCCTTTGGTGGACCATTCCCTCAGTCTTTGTTTTCTATTTTTCCCTGCACATCTTGTAGGCAGGACACATTTTAGGTGGAAGGTTTGTTGTGGGCTGTTGTCCTTATCCAACTGCTGTTAGTCAACTCTGGCTACAGAACATGGCTACTTGAAGATCTATATCTCCCACTGCTAAAAGTTTCTGTAGATTGCTTTCCTCTGCCCACCGCTGACTTTCATTCAGTCTCCCCTTCTCTCCCTTCACTTGATCCTCCCTTTGCCTCCCCATACCCTCTCCTACCCAGTTCCCATTCTCCACACATCTCATAACTATTTTCCCTTCTAAGCAAGATTCAACCAGTCTCTCTTGGACACTTCTTGTTATCTGAGTTTTTTGGACTTGTGTATTTTAGTGTGGTTATCCTGCATTTCAAGGCCAACATCCACCTTTAAGTGAGAATATACCATGCATGTGCTTTTTTTTCATATCCAAGTGTTAAGACCTTCCCTTTTCGTTTTTAGTGTGCACTAGTGGAGAAAAACAATAAGTACATGAAACAAATATAGACATGAAGCCAGCAACAGAAATATAAAAGTCTATGTGGCTAAGTTGAAGGTTCTTCTAAAGCTTAAATAAATTCACTCATATCTACTGGCCAACCAAAGACCAGAATATAGGAAGTCAATTGGATGATTTCAAACATGTAAAGACATGAGTGGAATGAAGAAAATAGCAAACATCCAAGAAGAATGGGAAGCAAGAAATTTGTAAACATGCGAGAACTCTGTAAGAGGTATTAAATAAAAGAGTACAGAATGCCCAAGGTGGGGGTGTACATTCTAGCTAGTCACTACATATATTGTCCTATGAAAGCATGTTTCCTTGAGGTAGAATGTTTGCATATATCTTACAACAAATTTAACTTGTTATGTACAAAAATAGAGAGAATCAGTCAGAAAAGTTTTTTACTTCATAACTAAAAGTCACTGCAAATGACTATCCTCTTCTCATTGATGAGCTTCCCAACTGCTTTTACTTTGGCCTTGATGTTGGTCAGTATCTTAAACAGATGTTTACATCATTTAGCTTCATGGTCTATATGACAAAAATGCCTTATAAAACAACTGAAGGTGCACACCTTTAATCCCAGCACTTGGGATGCAGAGGCAGGCAGATCTCTGAGTTCAAGGCTAGCCTGGTTTATAGAATTAGTTCCAGGACAGCCAGGGCTACACAGAGAAACCCTGTCTTGAAAAAGCAAACAAAGAAACAAACAAACAAACAAAACCTCAAAAAACCAAAACAACAACAACAACAACAACAACAAAACCACAACTGAAGAAAGAAGACATTAATTGAAAGAAAAGTGTTTCAGAGTTTCAAGGACACAGAAGAAAAAAGAACTTCTCAGAGTCAGAAAGCAGTAAGATGCTTGAGATGTTCTGTCCCGATTTTCTTTTGTAAAAAGTGTGTGTGTGTGTGTGTGTGTGTGTGTGTGTGTGTGTGTGTGTGTGTGTGTGCGTGTGCGTGCGTGCGTGCATACTCTTATGAGTGTAAGTGTCTGCACATGCTACAAGAGCGCTTCAGATGCCCTGGAACTGGTATTACACAAGGTTGTAATACATCCTACATAGGTACTAGCACCTGAACTCTATTCTTGAAAAGCAGCAAGAATTGCCTGGCATGGTGGCACACACCTTTAATCCCAGCACTCAGGAGACAGAGGCAGGCAGATTTCTGAGTTCAAGGCCAGCCTGGTCTACAAAGTGAGTTCCAGGACAGCCAGGGCTACACAGAGAAACCCTGTCTTGAAAAACCAAAAAACAAACAAACAAACAAACAAACAAAACAAAAAAACCCAGCAGCAAGAACTATGTGTAACTGAGCTGTGTCTCCAGTATCTCCATTATCTTTATTATCTTTATTTATTTTATTGGGAACTAAGCCTATTAGACAACGTCTCCCACAATCAGGAAAATTCTTTTTGCCTGGTTAATCCCCTCTACTTATACACTCACAGACACCTGAAATGTATATTTACTGATTTTATTATGTGTTTCATGCCAATCAATTAGGCACTTAAATTTAAGCCATCACAGGGTTCTTTGAGGTTGACTGCTTATTCCTATTCAATTTTAACTTTGTTTTACATTCAGCCCTTTGATATAGGCCAAAATAATATATTTCTCTTTAATCCTTTTTTATCAGACCCCTGCACATATATGGGAATTTTAGCATATAAAATTTTGTTCTGCTTTGGGTCAATTTTATACACATAATCATTTATCCTAAATCATGTCACACTCTGAATTTGTAGTATAGTTACAGCTGTCTTTTTTTTTTTGTTTTTTTGTATTATTTGATGTTGGTGAGGAGATTTTATAAATGTATTTCATAGACTTGAAAAGCAACCCATGTGCCTTGTGACTGTGCTAGTGTGATCTGTAGTCATGGAAACTCAACTGTGATGAGAAAAGAAGAATAATCAGTGAGACTCTCAGCCTCTGAGAATACTCTTCACTCTTCTCCTGCATTCTCCATGACTCCCAAGACCCACAGTTTGCACTTGAGCTGTTCTCAGTGGGGACAACCCTGGATTCCCTTAAGCTCTTAATGTCTAATTAAACAGTTCTAATTCCTTTACTGCCCTAAGGACACATGTCAATGATGAGCATCAAATGGGTCCTATTACAGGCTTATGGTGTTGGACACCGTTCTATTGGTTTTAAAAATGAGTGATAATTGGTACGGTTTTAGTGTTCCTATTTAAAAGACATTGAGTTTCAGAGAACTTCAGGAAGTTTGCCAAGGTTACAAACAAAGTGACATTCAGAACTCTTAGATCCTGAGTAAACCAAATAATTAAGTAACAAAACTAGGAACCAATTTATCACAGCACATGCTATTCACATTTGAATATATATATATATATATATATATATATACAGAGAGAGAGAGAGAGAGAGAGAGAGAGACAAAGACAGAGACAGAGACAGAGACACACAGAGAGAGGAAGAGTATGCTTACAGCATTGATATCATTTTAAATTTTGTCTAGATTTTTATGTAATAAAGACCACCCAAGAGAGTGATAGAAATTCATTATTTTCAAATTGGAAAACTGGATCAAAATTAGTGGCACAATCCTGTGTGTCATAGTTTTGATAAAGCTTAAGATAGAGTTTACTTCTTTGTAAATATTTTGACTTGCAGCTCTTGCCATGTAGAAGGACTGAAACTATGTGGTCATCATCACTCATTTCTTGGAAATAACATCTGCAGTTTGTACATTTGACACCTCACACCCTTCTTCCACACCCTGCCTCTAAGGGAGCTGACCCTTGTTTGTAATAGTATGTGAATGGCCCCAATAATGCAACAGATTACCACTTCTTTACTCCAGCTGAACAATTTTTCATTAATGATATTTTTTACTTAGGAAGAAAATGTCTTGATATCTACATTTTTTATACAGTTTAACCCATTAGCATATATATATATATATATATATATATATATATATATATATATATATATTTAATATAGAAAATAAATCATTTAACCATGTAAACATTTGAACAAATATATAAACACTCATAATGAAAGACAGCAATATTTAACAACAAATATAGCAAAACTGTTAAAAATCTGTACCCTGTTTCTATTTAAAATATGGAGAGTCACCTATACTCTTATATTTGAATAACAGAATCTCATAATTAACATATATTTATAAAAATGGCATAAGGAATACTGTTATTTTTATATATAAATATCAAGAGCATATGTCTGATAATATGCTGTTTGAAGGAGAAACTCTCTAAAATATAGTTCAAAAACATTTCATTTTGATCACTGAAATAGCATTACAAATAAAAGCCAGTTACACACACACACACACACACACACACACACACCACACACACACTACTTAGTCCAAACTGAAAACACATGGTCTAAATTTAGTTCACATAACAGTATATGTACTCATACATTTAGAAGTTTTTTAAACTCATATTTGTTTCTTAATGCTAATGATGAGGCAGAGTGAGACAAGTTTTCATTCCTGGTCACTGAACTCAAGTTTGATCTTCTGGGTCACTGATGCAGTGCCCTCTACATACATGTTTGATGCAAGTCAGAGTCTCACAAAGTTGCTAAGGCTGGCCTTTACCTCATTCTGCAGACCCAGCAGTAATTGTCATTTTCCTGTGTCAGCGTTCTGAGTATTTGGGATTAGAGTTCTATGCCACCATAGTCAGTAAGGATTATTTTAATGCTAATCGATAGCTTCAAAACTGTGGATTTCCAGAGGATGTTCTTTATTTTGAGGTTATGGCTACATGTCGCAGACACAAGACTTCGTAAGCACATATCTTAACAATTTGGCTGAAAGTGCTATGGATGGATTTCAATAGGTTGAGCTCCTGTCGGTAGAGGCTCAGTTGGTAGAAGCCCTGGGTTGATCTCCAGCATTGCATACATTGGGTCTGATATCAAATACCTACAATCTCAGCATTTGGGTGGAGAAGGAGGAATATAGGTTATTCTAGTCTAATCTAGGATGTGTAGTGAATTTGAGGCTTGCCTAGACTTTGTGATAACCTTTCTGACAAAACAGACAGACAGATAGACAGTCAAACCCCAACAATTTAGATGAGGAGAATTTGGCAATTTCCCTCTTATGTTCATAAAGTATATAGAAAAGATTCAATACAACTATGAATTTCAAATGCCATTTCACATCATTTTATATTCATATATTCTTTTCGACATTTTCTTCTTTTTCCTAATATTATCCTAGAAGGCAGTTACATTTCATTCCAAGTTATATAGTTGGCAATGAAGATTAGTTAAAAAGCATTAAAAGTAATAAAGGTCTTAAATATCTTTTACACATTCATGTGATAATTTTCATGTTGCTTTTCCAATGGCAGTGGACATGTCTCATGTAGTAGTAAGCAGAGCTGACACCCAGGCTCAGCAGTTTCATCTCCTACTCTGGAACTTCAAAACTTCAAAGCATGCTTCTGTTTTACTTCTACTTCCAACAGACAGATGACACCTGATATGGTATGGGTGTTTCTAGATATTACTATTAAATTTCCAAGGAAACCGTTAAAGAATAAATTTCATAGCAAAAAATCTTATATTGTTTATCAAATTTAATGTTTAAATAATATAGATCTGTTGAACCTGTCTTTTATTGCTCAGTGACCTTGGGCAATATTTATTATGGTGAAATTCCCTATAGGTTTCTCAATTTTTGTACACCATTGGTAAAATAGAAAATCTGAATTATTTATTTTACATTTTCATCTTACAAGTATCTTTGTTGATGGTCATAATTTTTAAATTTTTATTTTATTTTTAGTTTATTTTTACACTTCATATTCCATTCCCCGCCCTCCCATCCACCGTCCATCTGTTTCACATAGCACACCTCCTCCCCACCCTACCCTGACTCCACGTGGATGCCCCACTCCCCCATCACACCTGACCTGTAAACTCCCTGGGGCCTCTAGTCTCTTGAGGGTTAGGTGCATCATCTCTGAATGAACATAGACCCCTATGTCCTTTACTGTATGTGTGTTGGGGGCTTCATATCAGCTGGTGTATGCTGTCTCTTTGGTGGTCCAGTATTTGAGAGATCTCAGGGGTCCAGATTAGTTGAGACTGCTGATCCTCCTACAGGATCTCCCTTCTCCTCAATTTCTTTCAGCTTTTCCTAATTCAACAACACAGGGGTCAGCTGCTTCTGTCCATTAGTTGAATGCAAATATCTGCATCTGACACTTTCAGCTATTTGTTGGGTTTTTCAGAGGGCAATCATGATAGATCCCTTTTAAGCAATATATTCCCATTTTTTAAAAAAAGAATACAACTAATATTGTTACATTTTTATGGTTGACTTTTCTGATACTGAAAGACAAAGTATTCTCTCCTTGATAAAGACTTTTTTCCCAGCTAAAAAGCTTTGCAACTTTGCACAGTTCATTTACTATAAGGGTGAGTAAAAAGGGGGATACCAATGTTGATATTTAGCCACTCATGTAAATATGGGAAATTATTTTTAGAGTGATGGCAATTTACAGTGATTAAATTCCTGACATGGAAGAACCGCACATGTATTTTAGAACTACGAACCTCTGAGAAAATGGGTATGGTTCAGGGTTAAACTAGAATTTAAAACTAAAGACACAGAGCAGGTTACACTTTCTTTTCCTGCCTCTAATCTGGTCTGTTGACTGCTCTCTATATTATTCTATGTCACGTTTCCACAGCCATCCATGAACATGATGTTTCACTACATTGCTACTCAGTTAAAAAATATAGGTCTTCAGGAAGTCAAAGCATATATTGTTTTTGTGGGAATCATTATCTAACTTAGATAGCCAGAACAAAATGTGTCTCATAAGATGTACTAGAATGCTTATAATGAAGTCCATGCCTCAAAGAAACACATTTGTTATCTATGAACTTATGTACTCATATCAAATAATCTACATCTTTTATATATATTATAGTTTGTTCCAGTATGTCTATTTTCTTTTTCTTCTATTTTTTTTTTTTTTTGCCATAGAAAAGTCAGTTTCAATAGTTACCATGGGGTAAAATGAGTTTGAAGATGTAGTAATCCTGAGAATTCTCCCCAAGATAATTCTGTACATATACCACCTCTTTGCATGGTATTTTTTCCAACTGAAAATGTCATAACTGGATCATTCCTTGATCTCTCTATTCTCTTGAGTGTGAGTCACAATACAACAGAACAAGTAATCACATAACTTTTATTAAAAAATTTAAAATATGTTTGATAAGTCTCCATTCATCTGGACAACTCCCTCTCCCATCTTCACTAAAGATATATTATACCAATTGGAAGGAATTCTTGGTCTCTTTGACTGCAGTGGACACACAAGAATATTTGGTGCCATGTATTACTAATGAATACACGTGAATACCAAAGCTGACAAAAATCAGTAAACTCATGGATAAACTCTCATGTCAAGTAATAACTACCAAATGATAAAGAGTCTTTTTCTAAAAAGGTCAACTTGTTTCCAAACCAAGTATGTTATATATAGTTATAATTGCATGCATAGAAATGAAAAAAAATGCTATTATTTGAGCCTCAATTCCTGTTTAAAAAGCAGGTACCAATTGATACAGAGTTCATTTAATATCATGCTGCATTTACAGTGACAAAAGTCCAAAGTTTTGAGTAGTGAGAAATTTGGTCTCTTAAAAAAATCTAGTTATTGCTAATGTCCACTTATCAGTGAGTGAATATTAGGTAAAAGGAAGCTCAGAATACCTACGATACAATATGATACCCAAGAAGAAAGAAGATCAGACCAAAGTATGAATGGTATAGTACTACTCAGTAGGAGGAAGAGAATAATATCTGGGAAGTAGAGGGAGATAGGGATATCTGAGGGAGAGAGGACTGGGAGGGAAAAGGGTGGCCAGTTCAGATATGGCAAGAGATGGGGGAGAAGCACAGAAGGTCAAGAATTTGAAAGTAGGTGTGTAATATAGGGTAGGGGGAATGGGGTTAGCCACTAGAAAGTCCCAGATGCCAGGGACCCAAGAGGTTCCTGGGACCCAACAGGAAGGACTTTAGTCAAAATACCCAACAAAAGGGAGATAGAACCTGTAGAGACCATATCCAGTGGATAGACATGGTCCCCATTTGAGCGATGGGGCCACCCACCTCAAAACTACTAACCCACCATTCCCCTTGTCAAAAGGAAATGTAGGGACAAAGAGTGGAACAGAAACTGAAGGAAAGGTCATCTAGAGACTACACCACCTAGGGATTCATCCCATCTGTTGACACTAAACCCAGATACCATTGTTGATGCCAAGAAATGGTTATTGATAGGAGCTGGGTATAGCTGTTCCTTGAGAGGTTCTGCCAGGGCCTGACCAATACAGATGTGGATGAACACAGGCAAACATTGGCCTGAGCTTGGTGACCCCAATGGGAAAGTTAGGGTGAAGTCTGTAGGAGCTGAAGGGGTTTGCAACACCACTGGAAGAACAAAAATATCTACCAACCAGAGCCCACCAAGCTCACAAAGAATAAACCACAAACCAAAGCATACATGGTTTACCCATGACTCCAGCTGGATATATAGCAGAGGATTGCCTTATCTGGCATTCATGGGAGGGAAGCCCATTGGTCCTGGGGAGGTTTGCAGAGCTAAGATAAGGGAATGCTAGGCCATTGAGGTAGGAGTGCATGGGCAGGTTGGGGATCACCCTCATAGAGGTAGGGGGAGGGAGGAGGGCATAGGGGGCTTGTGGAGGGGAAACTGGGATGGAGGATAACCTATGAAATGTAAATAAATAAACAATAAAATCCCAGTTATGTTACGTGAATAAATTTTCGTTTTATCCCCAGGTGTTGGAAATGGGGCTGCTTCAGATTGTTCACAGATGTTAACTATGGTTATCTCATGCTCTAGAAGCAATATGATTTTTGCCAGATGTAGATAGATTACATTTGGATTCTGGGGTCTTTGGTGAGAGAATAAATGCCAGAGCCCTGTGAGGTCCAGGATGTGCTCCATAGGAGAAGAAGGAAGCAGCAGCTGCTTGCCTCAGTTGCTGCCCTGTTCAACACTGCTTGCTTCTTATTGCTGGATTGCTGGACTGCTGGATATTCTGATAATGAAGGTTGGATTTGCCCATAGAACCCAATGAACCTAATCAACAGAAAGTAGGTTATAGGGATCCATGTCTTCTTTTTACTCTTACCTTCTCTCTCTTATACCTAGTGTTTGGGGTTTGGAAGGGATTAGATGTAATAAGAATTGGAAGATTGGAAGTATAAGAACCTTAATAAATGCCAAAAGCTTTGTATTTCTAACCTGTTTGGAGAGATACTGGGCCATCTCATTTACCAATAATGTATACTTTTGCACAAACCTGTAAAATGTACAATGTCCCAAGTTAAAATAAATAATATAAGATGTTAACAAAATAAACTAATATAAGATACTTACTAAAATTTAAAGAAGTTAATTGTACAATTAACAGAGAAGAGATCATGGAATTTAACCTTTTTTCGGTATTTCCAAAGACAGAGACAACATTTCTAAACTGAGCAGACTGATTATGGCCACAAAGAAAATTGACTGTTCTACATTTAATTGCAAATACAAATATGATACAGTACATCTGAATCTCCATTTCTTCTCTATTTATAACCTCAACTGTAAAATTGCTTTGTAGTAAGACTTCAAATATGTGAGAGAGAAATAGTGCTTTCATATTGATGTCAGTGGTTCTCTGAAGATGGCTACAAACTTCATATGGAGATTGCTTAGTAGTTCAGAGTTGAATACTTTTCTTACAGAAAACCAGAGTTCTGTTGCCAGCATCAATTTCTGTTAGCATACACATGCCTGGAACGATAACCCTTTAGAATTTCATGCTTCCTTCCAACTTCAGTGGGCACTGCACTTACATTTGCACATGTGGACACATGAACATTTCCAACACTCCCACCCCCACCACACACACACAGGATGAGATAAAGAGAAAGAAACAGAGACAGAGAGAGGCAGAATGACAGAAAGACAGAGAACTTAGTTTTAAAATCTTCCAAGAAATTCTTATAAAGATGAAGATTATTACAAAAAATTTAACTACATCAAAATGTAGAGTCGTTGAGGCCTGTACCAATGGATACATCTACAAAATACTCTATACCTAATGCTACTAGAACATTGTGGAAGAGGGGATGGAAATATTATAAGTCAGAGGATCAAGAATATTGCTGTGAGATTGTATCTCCTATAAATTTCAGAAGCAATGTCCATAAAATTTGAACAAAATAAAACTCTTTAAACATAGACTGAACAAGTTGGTGGACGCTAGACCATGAACCCTCAACTCTACAAAAATTAGTATTGCTGAGAGTGTAAGAAAGAGTAGTCACAAGGAAGTACACATCAGTTGGTTACCCAATAGTAAATGGTCATCCTTGTAAACATAGATACATGTAGCATTGTATATACTGAGCATGTTATATTTAGGAACATATACTTATATCCATGTTCATATATGAATGCAACTATAATTATTGAAAAATAGGCCATGAACTTGAGTAGGAAGGAGAGATATAGTAGTGTATGAAAGAAAGAAATATAAGGAGGAAATGATTTAATCATATTGTAATCTCACAAATAAAAGAAATAATTAAAAAGATGCCTTCCATGGTAAATGTTTTCCTAGCTGGGATGCCTTGTTTGACCTCAGTGGGAGAGGATACGCCTTGATCTGCAGAGATTTGTTTTGCCAGAGTAGGGTGATATTGGGGTGCCTCAACCCACTTAGGGAAGAAGGGGAGGGGAGTGGGGGGAAATATTGTGGGAGGGGATGACCTGGAGAAAGACAGTGGGCTATTAAGCAAATAAGTAAAAGAAAAAAAAATTAGAGATACAGTCTACTTTACTTAATAAAGGAGAAAAATATATTCTAGGATAATAAAGTAGGTTTCGCAAGTTTACTAACATTTGCAAATACATTTATCTATTTGCTATATCAGAAAAATATTCATAGGAGTTATTAGCTGTCATTCATGTATTTTTTATTGGAGTACAAAAATAATGTTTGAAGTCATGATTTTGATAAAACATGGTAAAACACTGGTGAAATAATCTCTCATTCAATACTACACTTGTAGAGCTTTATTTTAACATGTGATGATTTATTTTTGTTTGTATGCTTGTGGGAAAGAATTGAAAAGAGAAACACTGACAATAGGAAGTCTAAATGGGAATTAGTATAAAAGATTTTTGTCAAGGAATGAAAAGAATGTGAGTAAGGTGGTGGTGGGAATGGAGGGTATCAGTCAGTGGTTGAAGGAGCCAATGAAATGTGGTCTGTGATGAATATGGAAGCATTGGGGGGAGGCTGGAACATGAGTGATGGTACTAAACTATTATAGAGATTTCAGATATTAAGTTGGGATTGCAAATGACTAAATTAGCCGGGTGTGGTGGCGCACGCCTTTAATCCCAGCACTCGGGAGGCAGAGGCAGGCGGATTTCTGAGTTCGAGGCCAGCCTGGTCTACAAAGTGAGTTCCAGGACAGCCAGGGCTAGACAGAGAAACCTTGTCTCGAAAAACCAAAAAACAAAACAAAACAAAGCAAATGACTAAATTATTTAGAGATGACAAGATGGTAACTGCAGTACAGATTCAAGAGAGAGTAAAGAGATGGGAAAAATTTGAGAGTCACCAGACATTCTGTTGACAGGAACAATTTTTGTAAAATGATTTTAAAACAGTTCTTAGATTATGCAATAATTACAGTTCTTCCTTCCTTTTGTTGCTTCCACATACTTTCAAGCACTCCTCCTCTTTTATATATTCATGTCAACTTTTGTTTATTACTTCTTATTATTACATTACATATATTTTATGATGTCCAAACATATGCATATACTTAAATACCCTAAATATAACCTATTGGGTCTATCTAATGTAATGTGAATGCATGTTTCCAGGTCTGATTATTTAGCATTGGATAGTAAATATGTGTGCTCATCCCTGGGAAGGCTATTTATTCCATGATTGGCATTCCTTAGTTGTTAAATAACTTTGTATAGGGTTGAAGCCTCAAGGGCTGTTCCAGGTCCTCAGAGATTGTTTACTAATGTTTTCCTTGTTGAGTTCATATGTGGACAGTCATGTTCGTGATACTTTATAGATGTAGCTTCTGACATTACTTCAAGACACAGGCTCACAGAAAACTTTCAGATTTCTTGCTTTTGCAAACTTTCTGCTATCTTATCTGTAAGATTTCCTGAGCCTTAGAGGTAGGGATGTTTTATAATGCATCTGTTGGAATTCGGTTTCAACACTCTGTAATTTTCTTGGTTATGGTTTTCTATAGTGCTTTTTGTCTGTTGCAATGAGAAGTTTCCCTGATTATGGGTGAAGACCACACTGATCTGTGGGTATAAAGACAATTGTCCTTATTGTTATTAGGAATTATAGTGATTTAGTAAATTAGTTGATATGAGTTTTCCTCCAAGATCCATGATTTCACTAGTATTAATTACGTAGGCTTGTTTAGCATTAGCCCCTTACAGACAGCATCTTTCATGAGATAACACCAGGCAATGTTCTCCCACTTCAACAGTGAAGCACAGGAGTCTTTATTGAAACAGTTTTCAGTAACTAGAACACGTATTAATAACTGTGGATTTAAGGAGTTCATGGGTAAAGTTTTAAAAAGGTAGAATGTCCCAACTTTGATTGTGTCCATTTGTATCAGCACCTATTATTGCATCCGAGTTCAGAGGAATGCTTGAGCCCACAAATATATAAGCATCTTAGAGCATGCAATAAGACACATCTCTCAAACATGAAAGTAGTAAATTATAAATGTATGAAGTTGTGTTAACAATAGTCAAACAGAACTGGGCGTGGTGGCGCACGCCTTTAATCCCAGCACTCGGGAGGCAGAGGCAGGCGGATTTCTGAGTTCGAGGCCAGCCTGGTCTACAGAGTGAGTTCCAGGACAGCCAACTCTATACAGAGAAACCCTGTCTCGAAAAACCAAAAAAAAAAAAAAAAAACCTATAGTCAAACAAATTGGTGATATAGACCATTTAGGGTGTTGTATTTGAAGTCAGTATAATGCAATAAAGTTATTTTAAAGAAGTAGAATAGAAAGCAATTGGGTAGCAAAAAGTATACCCTTAGAATATTTTCTTGTACAAAGTAAGATTGATTTTTCAAATACATCCTTAGATTATTTTCAGATGAAATGTAAGAAAATTTGTCAAAACTTAGAACAACATTCATGGTTTTACAAACTAAATAGTAGGTAAAAATGGAAGAGACCATCAAAGTTATGAAGAAAGGCATCAGAAAGCTTTCTTTAGGGAAAAGGTGATAATTGTTTCTAACAGTTTGTAAATAATGTGCCACCTCCAAAGAAATATCATAAAAGCAGTATTCTCCAACCACTCAGTCATTTTGTATTTCTTTGAGGTTTGTGTGTTTCTCTTGTGAAATAAAATGAGATGAGTTAAGGTTTTAATCTTGGATCAGCTTTGGCATTGAAGAGTATATCAATGAGTAGGAAAGATAGGGAGTCATGTATATATTTTTAAGATCACATTCAACCACTGAGAACACTGAAAAGACTTAAGAAATATGCACTTTAGTTCTAACTCTGTTTAAAATTAGAATAACATGATTCATTTAATGATTCCTAAATTTAGATGTTCTCTTTACATGAAAATTTTGGGGAAAATACTATACAAGAATCTTCATAACTTTAGTCTGTAGTATGTAACAAAATCTAAACCATGAATTATCATTTTACAGAGAAATGGTATTGGAGTAGGCTGCTTATTATATTTAGGGGTTTTCTGTAGACTTAAATAAGTAATCCAAAGTTAAGCACATTTTAAATATACAGTGTTATGATCTTGGGAAAATGTATGTAACCATTACTTGCTCCAGAAAAACCTATTCCCAGTAGTCAAAGGAATTTATTTTCCCTCTTTAGAGTTAAAATTTCAGAGTTATCTCTTCTTTTCTTTTAGGTAATAACAATCTTCTATATGCATGTAATTATCTGAAATTAAAAAAATAAATCTGACATCATACCTTCATGCAACCAAATATTTCTGATGTCTTTCTTCAGTTTCTTAGCAAGAATGTCAAGTTTTCTGACAATCCTTAACCTCTGATGGTGTTTGCATATCCCTTGATTTCAACTAATTGTCATCTATTACTTGACAATAGTTTCAGAATTTGTCTGTTTCATTGCCAGTCATGTTTACTTGTTCTTCCGTATACAGGTCTATTGCATTTGGAGATGTGTGTGTGTGTGTGTGTGTGTGTGTGTGTGTGTGTGTGAACTCCAGAAGAAAACTTCAGGTATTATTCCTCAGAAGTCACCTAGCTTGCTGTTTAATACAGTCTATATTTACAAACTGAGAGTCTCACTTATCTTGGTCTAAAGACGTTGACTTTTCAGACATATCTGCAATGTGACAGTTAACCTTTACTGAATGGCAAAATGAGGCAGGCAGTTGATGCAGGGAAGTCAGTGCTGAGAACAGCTGAGAGTAGTGGATCCAGATACCTACAGAGGCTGCAGCCAGCAGTTTGAGAAGAGAGAGAAAATTCACAAATACACATATATTCATACATGCATGCATACATATATGTTTACAGGCTTACAGATAGACATTTAAACATTCACACATAGAATGATTAGGGCAAAGGTCCAACAAGCAGGCTCCAAGCATTTCACACATTTTACCCAAGCACGTAATACATATATACACAAAATTTATGGATGAAGAAAGCTCTAACAAACACTCAGACAAGTTTTACATATGTATGAATGTACACACACACACACACACACACATATATATACATGCATGTAATACATGCATGTAGTATATGGGTGGAGGGACAGTGTTCCAACCATAACTCATACAAACCTTATACATAGACATGTATTCATATACAGAGTAGATGGAAGGAACAATGCTCCAGCCCTCACTATTTTTTTTTCTGTACCTTATCTATCCAAGCAAAATCTTTATACATTATGAAATAACAATGTGATTACCATGTAGTTTTCTTCTAATGAGTGATTGTGGAAAAATCTGGCTGTTCCCAAGAATCTTTACTTTACAAGGAATGGCATTATGTTGTACAGGTAAAGAAAACAAATTATCTCCCAAGCCTGCATACAATCCTAACTAAACAACTGTTATAAATTAACAAAGTGTAAGCAGCCACAGTAATTTTCTCACAGTTTTTCTTACTGGAATGCAACAATTTGTAGCACAAAGATGGAAGTAATTATTTTATTTCATATTTTATAAAAGTAATCTTGTTAAGTTTGGGTGGATGAGTGAGTGAGAGGGTGGTGGAAGGGGCCAGTTTGCGAACACCCTATAAGAGGCAAAGGGGAGGGGAGTGGGGTGAAGAACTCTTGAAATGGAGAGAAGAAAGGGAGCAGCATTTAGAATGTAAATAAAACAATTTTTCCTTCTTCTTGAGCTTCCTGTGGTCTGTGAATTGTATCTTGGGTATTTTGAGCTTTTAGGCTATTATCCACTTATCAGTGAGTGCACAGTATGTGTGTTCTTTTGTGACTGGTTTACCTTAATCAGGATGATATTTTCCAATTTCATCCATTTGCCTAAGAATTTCATGAATTGATGTTTTTTGTTAGCTGAGTAGTACTCCATTGTGTAAATGTACCACATTCTCTGTATGTTTCAGTCCTTCTTAGAATGGAGAACAAAATACTCAAGGGAAGAAATATGGAGACAAAGTGTGGAGGATAAACTGAAGCAAAAGGCCACCCAGAGACTGCCCCACCTGGAGCCCATCCCATATACAGTCTCCAAACCCAGACACAATTGTTGATGCCAAGAAGTTTTTGCTGACCTGATAGAGCTGTCTCCTAATTGGCTCTGCCAGAGACTGACAAATACAGAGGCAGATGCTCAAAGCCAACCATTGAACTGAGCACAGGGTGTCCAATCAAGAAGTTAAGAGAAAGGACTGAATATGCTGAAGAGTTTTGCAACCCATAAAAAGAACAAGGATATCAACCAACCAGACTCTCAGAGCTCCCAAGGACTAAACCACCAACCAAAGAGTACACATAGAGGGGAGACATGCTTCTACCTGCATAAGTAGAAGAAGGTAGACTTGTTGGGCATCAATGGGAGTAGAGGCCCTTGGTCTTTTGAAGGCAGAAAGAAAGAAAGAGGAGAGAGAGAGAGAGAGAGAGAGAGAGAGAGAGAGAGAGAGAGAGAGAGAGAGAGAGAGAGAAGACAGACAGAAAGGAAGGAAGGAAGGAAGGAAGAAAGAAAGAAAGAAAGAAAGAAAGAAAGAAAGAAAGAAAGAAAGAAAGAAAGAAAGAAAGGAAGGAAGGAAGGAAGAAAGGAAGAAAGGTGGTGGTAGGGGAACCGATCCAGTATTAAAATCATTTAAACTAGCTACACTAACAATTTTATTTTGCTAAATGTTTTTTATCTTTTTTTTTCAATTAGATATTTTCTTTACATTTCAAATGCTATCCTGAAAGTCCCTATACTTTTCCCCCGCCCCGCTCCTCTACCCACCCACTCCCAATTCTTGGCCTTGGCATTCCCCTGTACTGGGACATATAAAGTTTGCAAGACCAAGGGGCCTCTGTTCTCAATGATGGTCAACTAGGCAATCATCTGGTACACATGTAGCTAGAGACAGGAGCTCTGAGAGTACTGGTTAGTTCATATTGTTCTTCCACATACAGGGTTGCAGACTCCTTTGGTTCCTTGGGTACTTTCTCTAGCTCCTCCATTGGGGGCCCTGTGTTCCATCCTATAGATGACTGTGAGCATCCACTTCTGTATTTGCCAAGCACTGGCATAGCCTCACTTGAGCTAGTTATATCAGGATCTTTCAGCAAAATCTTGCTGGCATATGCAATAGTGTCTGGGTTTGGTGGCTGATTATGGGATAGATTCCCAGGTGGGGCAGTCTGTGGATGGTCCTTCCTTTCCTCTTAGTTCTAAACTTTATCTCTGTAAATCCTTCCATAGGTGTTTTGTTCCCTATTCTAAGAAGGAATGGAGTATCCACACTTTGGTCTTCATTCTTCTTGATTTTCTTGTGTTTTGCAAATTGCATCTTGGGTATTCTAAGATGCTAGGCTAATAATCACTTATCAGTGAATGTATATCAAGTGACTTCTTTTGTGATTGGGTGACCTCACTCAGGATGATATCCTCCAGATACATCCATTTGCCCAAGAATTTCATAAATACATTGTTTTTAATAGCAGAGTAGTACTCCGTTGTGTAAAAGTACCACATTTCTGTACTGATTCCTCTGTTGAGGTACATCTGGGTTCATTCCAGCTTCTGGCTATTATAAATAAGGCTTCTATGATCATAGTGGAGCATGTGTTCTTATCACCAGTTGGAACATCTTCTAGGTATATGCTTAGGAGAGGTATTGCTGGATCTTCTGGTAGTACAATGTCCAATTTCTTGAGGAACTGCCAGACTGATTTCAAGAGTGGTTGTACAATCTTGCAATACCACCAGCAATGGTGAACTGTTCCTCTTTCTCCAAATCATCCCAGCATCCATCCCAGCATCGTGTCTCACCTGAATTTTTGATCTTAGTCCTTCTGACTGGAGTGAGGTGGAATTTCAAGGTTGTTTTGATTTGCATTTCCCTGATGATTAAGGATGTTGAACATTTTTTCAGGTGTTTCTAAGCCCTTCAGTATTACTCACTTGACAATTCATTGTTTAGCTCTGTACCCCATTTTTGAATAATGTTATTTGAATTTCTGGAGTCTAGCTTCTTGAACTCTGTGTATATATTGGATATTAGTTCCCTACCAGATTTAGGCTTGGAAAAAATCCTTTTCACATCTGTTGGTGGCCTTTTTGTCTTATTGACAGTGTCTTTTGCCTAACAGATGCTTTGCAGTTTCATGAGGTCCCATTTGTCACTTCTTGAACTTATAGCAGAAGCCATTACTCTTCTGTTTAGGAATATTTCCCAAGTGCCCATATCTTTGAGGCTTTTCCCAACTTTCTCCTCTATAAATTTCAGTATTTCTGGTTTTATGTGGAGGTCTTTGATCCACTTAGACTTGACCTTAGTACAAGGAGATAAGAATGGATCAATTCCCATTCTTCTACATGATAATTGCCTGTTGTGCCAGCACCATTTGTTGAAAATGCTGTCTTTTTTTAACTGGATGGTTTTAGCTCCCTTGTCAAAGATAAAGTGACCATAGGTGTGTGGGTTCATTTCTGGGTCTTCAGTTATATTCCATTGATCTACCTGTCTGTTGCTGTACCAGTGCCATGAAGTTTTTATCACATTGCTCTGTTGTACAACTTGAGATCAAGGAGGGTGATTCCACCAGAGGTTCTTTTATTGTTGAGGATAGTTTTTGCTATCCTAGGTTTTTTGTTATTCCAGATGAATTTGCAAATTGCCCTTTCTATCTCAGTGAAGAATTGAGTTGGTATTTTGATGGGGATTGCATTGAATCTGTAGATTGCTTTTGGCAGGATAGCCATTTTGACAAAAATTAATCCTGCCTATACATGAGCATGGGAGATCTTTCCATCTTTTGAGATCTTCAATTTTTTTCTTCAGAGAATTGAAGTTTTTGTGATACAGATCTTTCACTTCCTTAGTTTGAGTCACACTAAGGTATTTTATATACATTTGTGACTATTGTGAAGGGTATTGTTTCCCTAATTTATTTCTCAGCCTATTTAACTTTTTGTAGAGAAATGCTACTTGATTGTTTGAGTTAATTTTATATCCAGTTACTGCACTGAAGCTGTTTGTCAGGTTTAGGAGTTCTCTGGTGGGATTTTCAGGGTCACTTATATATACGATCATATTATCTGCAAATAGTGATAGTTTTACTTCTTCCTTTCTAATTTGTATCCCCTTGATCTCTTTTTGTTGTTGAATTGCTCTGGCTAGGACTTCAAGTACTATATTAAATAGTGAGGGCGAAAGTTGTCAGCCTTGTCTAGTCCCTGATTTTAGTGGGATTGCTTGAGTTTCTCTCCATTCAGTTTGATGTTGGCTACTGGTTTGCTGTAGATTGCTTTTATTATGTTTATGTATGAGCCTTGAATTCCTGATCTTTCCAAGACTGGAATCATGAATGGGTGTTGGATTTTTTCAAATGCTTTCCTCAACATTTATTTAGATGATCAAGTGGTTTTTGTCTTTGAGTTTGTTTATATAGTCAATTACATTGATGGATTTCCGTATATTAAAGCATCCCTGCATAGTTGGGATGAAGCCTACTTGGTCATGATGGATGATCATTTGATGTGTTCTTGGATTCAGTTTGTGAGGATTTTATTGAGTATTTTTGCATCAATATTCATACAAGAATTTGTTCTCAAGTTCTCTTTCTTTGTTGGATCTTTGTGTGGTTTATGTATCAGAGCAATTGTGGCTTCATAGAATGCATTGAGTAGAGTACCTTCTGTTTCTATTTTGTGGAATAGTTTGAGAAGAGTTGGAATTAGGTCTTCCTTGAAGTTCTGATAGAACTCTGCACTAAACCCATCTGGTCGTGGGCTTTTTTTTTTTTTCATTCTTTATTTCTTTATTGTTGTTTATTATAATAATAATACATGCAAGACACCATTCTTCCAGTGATTGTCCCTGGGATCAAAATTTGAAAGAAGATAAATCAACTATATTTGGAATTTAATTGTGCAATCCTAAAATTGAGGGTAAGCTGTAATGTATGTGAGAAGTAAAAAGATCTATATTTTCAAAATGTGACATCTTCTCAAATGCACGGATTTATTCTTTTATAGCGATAATATTTTATGAAGTTATATTATCATTAGGAAAGCTGATGAGCAGCACTACCTATTATAACGTTACCATTTAACAAGAGAACAAAGTCCTAGATTATAATGACACATCTACCAGAAACTGCATTTTTATATGACTCATTCCACCAACACAAAAGAATTTTCATAAACAAAAATTACCTATCTTGCTCTGCTGTGAGGAATTAATAGAGATTTGAGGAAAAATTATTAGTTTGTTCTGACAGTCTAAGTACATATTTCTCTGGGAAAAAAATAGACTTAACCAATACTTTTCTCAAATAAGTTGATTTCAAATGTACTTATTCAATTAGAATTGCTTGTGATCATTAAAAGTCATTTCAAAATTACACAATCAAAAGTACATCAAACCTCTCTTAAAATAAGTAAGCTTATATCCCTGCAAATTGTAAAGAGCATTTCTAGGTATCTATTTCACTGTGATGTAATGCTTCTTTTTGCTTGATTGAGGTGGAGTTTTTCTTGATTTCTATGTTATCCAGTGAGTAAACTTTTTTTTCCAGCAGAAAACACTAGAATTCATTCCTATTTTCAAGAAGCTCTGGTTTCTTTGATGACAACAATGAAAAGAACCCGTTTATTTGAAAATTTATGTATTTGATGGCAGAGGTCTTAGGCAAATGGCATGTTTAATGGCAAATGTAATGGAGGTGATGTTATATCATCACCATTTACTTTATAACTATTAATTTGACCTTACATTTTCTCCAACTCCCCCTTTCTACCTCAGAACTTTGATTAAGGCGCACACTACAGCACATCCATACTTGGATCTCTGGAACCCTCACATGTTGAATATAGGATAAATTTATGTACATTTTTTAGCTTATTATAATGAAATTTGAGACCTGTCTATCCACTTCTCTCTAATTGCATCTATATTAGTCAGTAATAAGTGTACCATAAGCCAACCTGGCTTCTGATAAGGGAAAAGAAACCTCATCCTTTTACTCAGTGTGAGCCCACTGTTGTGAAGCAATAGGCACCAAAATTCATAGGCTACAAACTTGATCCTAGAAACAGCTACCCAGACAAGAGTCACCAAAGTAGCCTTGTTAAATGTTGGTGATTGGTAGCCTTGACACCTCAATGCACATACTTCTTGATATTTGTGTTCAAACACAGTTTATATCTAAGATGTATATATAAAGGATTCATGACCTAAAATTCTCAGGTGGACTGAGAAATTCTGGACAGGAAAGCTGACTTCAATGATAACACCTGACATGGTGCTTCTGATAAGAGGATCAACATAACACTTTGAGTGGTAGCTGCCACTTTTGACCACAGGAGGCTTACAGATATAATCTTCTATTCCTACAAAGTGTCTTTTTCCAGTCTCTAAAACCTAAAGCATCCCTTGGCACATATGCAAACTGTGGAGATTTTATACCTTCAGTTGTTCTTATTAAAGGATCAATTCTGATTTTGGATATGAAGCTCTTATTTCTACTATTCCTACCAATACTGATCTAACCATATATACTTCAAACTAATTTTTAGGAGAATTTCTAATAAAAAGGGCACATTCATTTCCATGTAGAGTTAGCTGGGGCATCACAGATGAAAGAGAAATATTTTCTGGATCATTTGACTAGTTTTGCCATCTGCTTCACTCAGTCATTCAACATTTTACTTATTTCTATGTAAATCATGGAAATGGAAACTACAAAACTATAATTCAAATTCTATTCTTAATTGTTAGTATTTGCTAAGTATTTGGAAAGTCAGACAGATAGAGGAGGCATCGCTTCACTGGAACAGAAACATTCAAGTTCACATCTCATGCCTACATTTAAATAAATATTTTTCTGTGCCTTAGTTTCTCTATTTGAAGTGCATAAAATTTCAGAAATAAAAGGACAGTTTATACATATCAGGGAACACTGAATTTGTAAAATCTGTAATCAAGAGATTGAAAACATTCAGCAAAATCCAGAAATTTATATACAAGACTTGAACATCCAACTGTGCTGTGTCCGGTAGAATAGGGGATTAAAGGCTTAAGATGCTGAAGTTTATGTTTGTGATCTACAGACTCTTTTGATTCAGCACCCATTTCTGCATCATGGCTCCTTTATAGAGTTCATGCAGCCTATGTTGGTAGTGTCTGTAGAATAAAAATGCAGGGAATATCACAATAATTTTAGGGGAAAACTAAAGATTATCTAAAGAATTTTATTATGGGAAATACTAATTAATAATATATAGGATTAATAGGATATAGTAGTAAGAAGAAACTCTAAAGCCTCCTCATTTTCTTGCATCTCATAGAGTATATGTTTATTCATTGAAATGCAGAATTAAGAGGACATTGAAGGGAAGAAGTGAATAGTAATATAATCTGAATCATAATCAATTGAAATCTCTTGGTGGTTTTATTTTAAGTAGTTAATTCAATACCTGTAGACTTATACTTTTCAAAACATTTTTAAACAAGTGACTCAACCTCCCTTATAACCCACTGACTAAAGGTAGGAGAGGAAAATGGCTAATAAGACAAGGGAGTATGGACCTGTTTAGAAGTAGTTCTTTGGAGTGATTCCAATCTTCATTGTCTGCAGTCTAGCCCATGAGCAAAACACCAAACATGTATCAGCAGCAGTATCTCCATTCAGAAGAAATGGAGAGGCTCTGCTGGTCAGCATGAGTCTGCCAGAGCAGCAAGAAACTGTCAGACAAAGAGAAATTCTTTGCTATGCTTCTTTCTATGAAGTCAGGACAAGCGAAGAACAGTAAAGAAAGCAAGATGAACCAAAACAATACTGTCAGCAGTGAAGACCAGCCAGTGAATCCAAAAATCCAAGTCAAACCAATGCAAGATATTATCCATTCGTTGCTGAGTAATACTATAGTTATACTCTTTTCCAAAATCTCGTGTCTTCTAATACATGCACTGCAGCAAAATATCATATGCCCTTTCACCAGACAGCTTCTAGAAAGAAAATACTATATATCTGTTCTCAGCAAAACATCATCTCACATGTATGCTTTAGCAAAACATCCTCTTGTCAGGCAGGTTCCAGAAAACATCTTGTAACAAACTGAACCTCCAACAAAACCAGAGATTTCTACTTCTGATACCCACTAGGAAGAAATAGATGGTATTATGGAGCAAAACTGGTATCTACCCTTGTTAAACTGAACAGAACATATTCTTCTAACATCATAGATATGGTTCATCACAGATTCAGAGATTCTATGCTAAGTTTTCAATATAACATAGCTATTTTTAAATAAAATAGGTAACATAAAATTAAAGAATTTCTGTATTATCATTTTTTTTGGTTGTTGCTAATTTTATTGTATTCTGTTTTTATTGAATGGCCCTTTCTCAGTTGTATCTTGAATTTAAACTTCTGCCACATTTCTTTTTTTTTTCCAACTTTTATTAGATAATTTCTTCATTTACATTTCAAGTGTTATCCAGAAAGTTCCCTATACCCTCCCCACTCCCGGCCCTGCTCCCCTACCCACCCGCTCCCACATCTTGGCCCTAGCGTTCCCCTGTACTGGGGCATATAAAGTCTGCATGACCAAGGGGCCTCTCTTCCCAGTGATGAAATTCCTAGGCAAATGGATGGATCTGGAGGCCATCATCCTGAGTGAAGTAACCCAATCACAAAAGAATTCATATAACATGTACTAACTTATATGTGGATATTAGCCCAGAAACCTAGACTACCCAAGATACAATTTACTAAACACATGAAACTCAAGAAGAAGGAAGATCAAAATGTGGACACGTCACCCCTTCCTAGAATTAAGAACAAAGCACACATTGAAAGAGTTACTAAGATCATGTGTGAAGCTGAATCCAAAGGATGGACACAATGACTGCGGCTGTATTATCATATTTATATGAGTTTTTTTTTTTAATTGTGTGCCATTCAACATGATTCACAATTATGTAAAACATTTCTAGATTGTGAATTACCAAATAGCTTGATCAATTTGCCAATCTTCTTATCTATCCATCCAACCATCCAACAAACCATCTGATTACTTATTACTGTATTTCAAAGGGTATGGAAAACATTGTAAAATTTGAAAATACCTTTCAAGGAAAGTATGTACAGTAATGTATTATATGAGTTGGTAACTGAAGAAAGAAAGTGATAGGGGGATTACTTATACAACTCTTAAAGAAAGAAAAAAAAAAGCTTAAATATATGATTGATATTAACAGTAAACGTACAGAAGCTTCAGTAGTTAACACTATAAAACCTTTAAAGGATGTATATGATTGGGTTTGAAAATAAGAATATTCATAAACTTTATAGAGAAAGTAGCACATAGAATTAAAAAGAACATAACTCATCCTTTAGCAATTAGAAATGAATTAAAGTGAAAGGTGAAAGGGTTTTATATATATAGTTTAAAATAGCCATTTTCCCCTTGGAAGACACTTCAAGACCCACAGTAGATGCTGAAGCTGTGGATATAATAAGCCAATATGTCTACTATTTATTCTAAATACTCTGCAGTGCTGCCATGAAGTAACAAAGTTGATTCATCCACCTATGCCATGCTCCTGGATATCCCCCCTTATCATCTATTCAAAGACTTTGTAAAATATGTACAATACTTTACATTATAAATATAAATGAAGATACTTTAATATATACAGATAATCACATGAATTTTTCCATTAAGATTAAAAGTTGATACTAACATTAAGTATATAGTATTAAAATGTGAACACAGTGGGAAAGGGCTGATTTATATCCTGGGGTTGATAGTGTCATTGCCTAGATTCTCTTCTGTTTAATTATTTTGTCTGTAATAGATTTTTGTTCTGTTTGGAAAGTTGTGCTACATTTAGAAGAAAGGGTATGGTTAGGAGGCAAGGGTTGCTGTGTGAGGTTCCATTTACAGGACTGGAGAGTAGGTTTGAGGATTTCATTACAGTCTTAATTTCTTAACATCTTTACTGTTTGTAGGCTTCAGACAGCATTACCCCCCTCAATCCCCTCAGCTCATTCTTTCCTCAACATGATCTACTATAACTTTATACATAATGACCTAAATGGCGGGGCGTGGTGGTGCACGCCTTTAGTCCCAGCACTCAGGAGGCAGAGGCAGGCTGATTTCTGAGTTTGAGGCCAGCCTGGTCTACAAATTGAGTTCCAGGACAGCCAGGGCTATACAGAGAAACCCTGTCTCGGAAAACAAAAACAAAAACAAAAAACAAACAAAACAAAAAACCCAAAAACGAAAAAAAACCAAAACGAAACAAAAAGACCTAAATGTAAGGAGCTTAGGCATGTGTTAATACTGACTGAGTGAAAACACCTGGCTGAAGGGGTGAGGGAAACAGGATGAGAGGGTATTCAATGGCTGCTATTCTCCTAGAAGCTTCTGAGACTGTGACTTTTGTATAGCCAGGGCATCTGCTCCCTGTTGACTCAGCCCACACTCACTATTATTTCTTATGCAGTGACTAACAAAGTTGGAAATATTTCACTAGCAAAGTTGGAAATATTAAATTCATCTCGATTTCTTTAATTCTTTCATTGCTTAATATCCTTTTATTATTCAAAAATATTAAAAGGAAATGAAGAGATCTCAATTTTCTTTCTTCAACAGTTGGTCAGTTCTTTTTTGTACATATTTCCCTTTCTGATTACTTTAACTGATCAGTTTCACTTAAATTTATTTTTTTCACATCTTCCTGAATATGATTAGTTTGTTTCCTTTATGTTATCTTAATATTATAAATAAATATATTTTCTTTGAATTCCCCAAATTCTCCAAATCAGTTTTCCTTATGTCCAAAATATCTCTTAGCTCATCCTTTGAAATATGATTTGCTATACTTGATCTTAGCCAAAAGGCTGAGAAGCGATATATAATTTGTTAATAAAACTGGTCTGATTTTTAAAAACGTCACATCACATTATGTTTAAGAATTATTTTCATTTGAATTTCTACCATGGAGAAGATGTTAGTTAGTAATTCCAGCACATGTATGCCAGGCTTTTATTCTTGTGCTTATATAGCACAAGAATAGTGCGCCCTATTCTTACTCATTTTTCACGATATCTTTCTACATAATCAATACACAACTGAATCGATATATTTTTCTTTATTATATTTTACCATCTGTGGTCTTGTGGATGATCAGATTTTCTATGTTTATTTTCAATAACAATATATACTGATTTCCAAAGCTTTATTTCCATTTTCAAATATTCAAACTTGCTATTTTCAAATATGCAATCTGTTTACCTCAGGAACATTCATTCCTGTAGCGCAGTTGCTATTAAGCTTCAAACATTTGTCTTAACTCATTCATGGAGTCTTTTACTCATTGTGTTAGACTCATAGAGAAGTCAGTGATTAGTTTACTCTGTACTTTTATAGAATAAAAGAATTTTTTAGCATTAAAATTCATGTACATAAATAATTGTAACTAAATGTTCATATTTGTACAGAAAATTATGAAGGGATTTGTTTATTCTCAATACAGTATTGGATTAATTTTAGAAGTATCAATACTTAAGCTAGTTTCAAAGAAATCAAAATACATTTTCAAAGAAAGTCTTCTCTGACTCTAGTGTTGGCACTTTTTAGATTACCTCAGTACATTATTTTATTGAAAACTAAATGAAAGTCTTCATTTAAAAAATATTTAGATCAAATAAATACTAGCTAAAAGAAACACCATGTTTCTATACCTGCAGGAATTTTTCTCATACCAACCAAAGCATGTCTATAGATATCACCCAGTTCTCAAATCAGAACTTGCAAGAAACCATTCTTCTTCAAATAGTATTGAATCACAAAATGTTTTCTTCTTTCTCAATTGTTCTGATATTTTATATGACTATATAAATGAATTAACATGTAAAACGTTAAAAGGTAAGTTGCACGGTATTTGATCACACTGTGAACCCCAAGATTATGTTATTTACTGAAAAAAAAAAGCTGTTTCTAGTTGTGTTGTGGCTCACCCTTTAGCATACACCTTTAATGTCTCTGGTGGGAATACAGACATGTCCTTTGTAAACACCTTTAATTCCAATCAATGAGTACAACGTTAGTTTGTAGAAGGAAGCACCCATGTGTGCAACTGATGTCCAATTGAGTTGCAGACAAAGTGACAAATATGAGAAAGATTTGACAGAACAGGATATGCCCAACTCTCAGGAACTGAGGAAAAGGAGGCTACTTATGAGAACAGCACAGAGAAGGTAAAATACTTGGGTGTTACAAAGAGAGTTTTATAAAGACAGGTTGAAGAGAGAACGAGCTAGACACATTGGAAGAATGAGAAGAATAAACCAGAGAACGAGGAGCCAGATTAGCATATATTGCCTAAATTAGTATGAGCTATTCAGGAGAAGCTGAGAGAGAGAAGCCAGATTGAATTAGTCAGCTTGGAGAGGAATTTGAGCCACAACAGTTAAGTTGAAGAAGCCAGTCAGAGCTCTGCAGAGAACCATAGCCCAACATTAGTTGGAGCACAGAGAGTCTTATGGAAGAGTTCAAAGACCTGAAGAGGAAAGGGACTCCACAGGAAGATGACCAGAGGCAAATAACCTGGACACTTGTGAGCTCTTGGAGACTGAACCACCAACCAAAGAGCAAGGAGGTGTAGACTTAGCCCCCTCCACCCACACATGTATAGCATATTTGCAGCTTGGTCTTGATGCAGGTCCCCCAACAACTAGAGCATGAGCTGTCCCTGAATTTGTTGCCTGTCGTGAATCTTGTTCCTCTAACTGGGAAACCATGTCAGGCCTCAATGGGAGATGGTGTGCCTAGTCCTGCAGTGACTAAATGTTGGGAGGGTGTGTGTGTGTGTGTGTGTGTGTGTGTGTGTGTGTGTGTGTGTGTGATATCCAAGGGGTGGGGGGTTTCTGCCTTCTCAAAGGAGATGGTAAGGTGGGAAATGTGGGAGGATCTGCATGAGGGACACCTGGGAGAGGAAAGGGTACTGATATTAAGATATAAAGTAAATTAATCAATTAATTTAATAAAATTATAACGGGTGAGTTTATTCAGAAGCAAGTCTCAGTGTCTTAAAACATTCTAGGCCTGCCGAGATTAGATAATAAAGAGGCTACAAGGTTACAGGACCAGGCCTACCTAGGTTAACAGATAGAGACAGTAAGCCAATAATTTAAGACAACAATGGCAATAGGTGAATAAAAGATACTTCTAAATGAAAGAGATTAATTTTTAAACAGTCTTAGAGATTCCCCAATACTTTGAAAACATTAAAGCATATATACAGAATTAAATGATGAAATGAATATTTATTCATTGTGTTAAATAAACTTTGAGGTGTGCTGTCTAATTCTAGAAGAGAATGAGAGGTTGTATCATCCAGAATGAAGTTTGAGATGGCAAAAACTCAGATGTTCTTATTAGGCAGTTATGTTTTATAAGAAAAAGCTTAATGTCATCTACATCTCTACTGCCTATATTGCTCTCTAGCCTAATCTTTAGTTTCTTAAAAAAGATACCACAACACCCACTGCTTATATTAAAACAGCTCTATCACTTTCTCAGAAAATCAGTATCTCATAAAGCAATGTCTAGTATGTGACTCTATATATTGAAGGTCATTTATTGGGAACTATTTCTCCTCAGTAGTCCTTCAGACAAAATGACAATTCTGGACTCCTAGCTTGAGTTATTAATAGTTAATGTTCTTTGACTATGGTATCTCATTTACAAAAATTAAAATAGAACATTTATATGTCATTAGGAGATAGGTTTGATTATGAATATTTTATAGATGAAGATATGGAATGAGATCACATACTCTTCTTCTGAAATGTAATGTTTTCAGAAGTCAACTTAGGTGACATACAACAATGTAACTAATATTTTTCTGGGCAAAGAGAGCTAAAACTCAGAGACTGCATAATATAATCTGGCCAAGAAAATTCAGTTGTGAAGTGCAGCTTGAACAACCAGTTACACTTTTTCAGTCCATTGAGCCAAACAACACTCCTGCCATTTTGAACATTTTCGTTTGTTCTTTTTCTTGGATCTGAGCTGGGAGGAAACAAAGTGCTTCAACACTGAGAACCTTCCCACTATAAGAGGCACTCATAGCTCACCCTGACCTTCAATCCATATCGGAAAATCTGATGGAGTACAATATTACTTCATTTGCATTTTAGATGCATTACCTGAAAGTTGATAGGCATAGATGTTTTATCATATTATGTGGTTTCTGCATTCTTTATCCACCTTTATCTTTTCGTTTTCTACCTCCAAATCACTCATTGATCACTGTACTAGAACATGAAAGCCTGACTTCATTACCTTAGCAGACTTCTCCAATAACTTTTTTATAGATATGTTTATTTTACTAGTTGTGAGCCATCAATTCTTAATTCCAATATTTTATCTTTAGACTGCCCTATCTAGATGGAGACAGATTCTTCCTCAGCTTAAGAAGAAAAAAACACAACCACTTGATTATAAATTCTGGAGAGTACAAAGTTGTGCTGTGGTAGACTTCTAGACTTCTCTTTTAATTATTTATTTATGTATTTATTTATGTAATTATTTATGTATTTATTTATTTATTTTAGATATTTTCTTTATTTAAATTTCAAATGCTATCCCGAAATTCCCTATACCCTCTCCTTGCCCTGCTCCCCTGCCTGCCCACTCCCACTTCTTGGCCCTGGCATTCCCCTGTACTGGGGTATATAAAGTTTGTAAGACCAAGGTGCCACTCTTCCCAATGATGGCTGACTAGGCCATCTTCTGCTACATATGCATCTAGAGAAACAAGCTTTGGGGGTACAGGTTAGCTCATATTGTTGTTCCACCTAAAGGGTTGTAGACCACTTCAGCTCCTTGGGTAATTTCTCTAGCTCATACATTGGGGGCCCTGTGTTACATCCTATAGATGGCTATGAGAATCCTTTTCTGTATTTGCCAGGCACTGGCATAGCCTCACTTGAGACAGCTATATCAGGGTCCTTTCAGCAAAATCTTGCTGGCATATGCAATATTGTCTGGGTTTGGTGGCTGATTATGTGATGGATCCCTGGGTGGGGTAGTCTTTGGATGGTCCATCCTTTTGTCTTAGATCCAATCTTTGTCTTTGTAACTCCTTTCATGGGTGTTTTGTTCTCTATTCTAAGTAGGAAGGAAATATTCAAACTTTGGTCTTCATTCTTCTTGATTTCATTGTGTTTGAAAATTGTATCTTGGGTATTCTAAGATTCTGGGCTAATATCCACTTATCAGTGAAGGCATATCAAGTGACTTCTTTTGTGATTGGGTTATATCACTCAGGATGATATCCTCCAGATACATTCATTTGCCCAAGAATTACACAAATACATTGTTTTTAATAGCAGAGTAGTACTCCATTGTGTAAATGTACCATATTTTCTTTATCCATTCCTATGTTGAGGGACATCTGAGTTCTTTCCAGCTACTGGCTATTATAAATAAGGCTGCTAGGATCATAGTGGAGCATGTGTCCTTATTACCAGTCGGACCATCTTCTGGGTATATGACTAGAAGAGCTATCGCTGAATCTTCCTGTAGTACTATGTCCAATTTTCTGAGGAACTGCCAGACTGATTTCAAGAGTGGTTGTACAAGCTTGCTATCCCACCAGCAATAGAGGAATGTTCCTCTTTCTCCACATCCTTGCCAGTATGTGCTGTCATCTGAATTTTTGATCTTAGTCCTTCTGACTGGAGTGAGGTAGGATCTCAAGGCTATTTTGATTTGCAATTTCCCTGATGATTAAGGTTGTTGAACATTTTTTTCAGGTGTTTTTCTGCCAATCGGTATTCCTCAGTTGAGAATTCTTTGTTTAGCTCTGTACCCCATTTGTAATGGGGTTGTTTGAATTTCTGGAGTCCAGCTTCTTGAGCTCTTTGTATATATTGGATATTCGTCCCCTTTAGGATAGGTAAATTCCTTTCCACATCTCTTGGTGGCCTTTTTGTCTTACTGACAGTTTCTTTTGCCTTACAGAAGTTTTGCAATTTTATAAGGTCCCATTGTCAATTCTTGATCTTACAGCACAAGCCAATTGCTCTTCTGTTTAGGAATTTTTCTCCTGTTCCCATATCTTCAAGTGTTTTCCCCATTTTCTCATTTATAAATATCAGTGTCTCTGGTTTTATGTGGAGGTCTTTGATCAACTTAGATGTGAGTTTTGTACAAGGAGATAAGATTGGATCAATTCACATTCTTCTACAGGATAACTGCCTATTGTGTCAGCACCATTTGTTGAAAATGATGTCTTATTTTCACTGGGTTGTTTTAGCTCCCTTGTCAAAGATCAAGTGAACATAGGTTCATTTCTGGGTCTTCATTTCTATTCTATTGATATACCTGTCTGTCATTGTACTGGTACCATGCAGTTTTTTTCTATTGATCTACCTGTCTGTCATTGTACTGGTACCATGCACTTTTTATCACATTGCTCTGTAGTGCAGCTTGAGGTCAGGCATGGTATTTCTTTTATTGTTGAGGATAGTTTTTGCTATCCTAGTTTTTTTTTGTTATTACAGATGAATTTGCAAATTTCCCTTTCTATCTCAGTGAAGAATTGAGTTGGAATTTTGATGCGGATTGCATTGAATCTGTAGATTGCTTTCTGCAGGATAGCCAGTTTGACTATATTAATCTTGCCAATCCATGAGCATGGGAGATCTTTCCATCTTCTTAGATCTTCTTCAATTTCTTTCTTCAGAGACTTGATGTTCATATCATACCGATATTTTACTTCCTTAGAGTCACTGCAAGGTACTTTATATTGTTTGTAACTATTGTGAAGAATGTTCTTTCCCTAATTTCTTTCTCAGCCTGTTTATCCTTTGTGTAGAGAAAGGCCATTGATTTGTTTGAGTTAATTTTATATCCAGCTACTGCATTAAAGCTGTTTATCAGGTTTAGGAGTTCTCTGCTGGAATTTCTAGGGTCACTTATGCATACTATCATATCATCTGCAAATAGTGATATTTTAACTTCTTCCTTTCCAATTTGTATCCCATTGATCTCCTTTTGTTGTCAAATTTCTTTGGCTAGGACTTCAAGTACTATACTAAATAGGTAGGGAGAAAGAGCGCAGCTTTGTCTAGTCCCTGATTTAATGGGATTGCTTCGAGTTTCTCTACATTTAGTTTGATGTTGGCTACTGGTTTGCTGTAGATTGCTTTTATTATGTTTAGATATGGGTCTTGAATTCCTGATCTTTCCAAGACTTTTATCATGAAGGGGTGTGGGCTTTTGTCAAATGCTTCGCATTATCTAACAAGATGATCATGTGGTTTTTGTCTTTGAGTTTGTTTATATAGTGAATTACATTGATGGATTTCCATATTAAAACATCCCTGCATCCCTGTGATGAAGCCTACTTAGTCATGATGGATGATCCTTTTCATGTGTTCTTGGATTCGGTTTGAGAGGATTTTATTGCATATTTTTGCATCGATATTCATGAAAGAAATTGGTCTGAAGTTCACTTTCTTTGTTGCATCTTTGTGTGGTTTAGGTATCAGAGTAATTGTGGCTTATATAATGAATTGGGTAGAGTACCTTCTATTTCTATTTTGTGCAATTGTTTGAGGAGAGTTGGAATTAGGTCTTCTTTGAAGGTCTGATAGAACTCTGCACTAAACTCATCTGGCCCTGGGCTTTTTTGTTTGTTTATTTGTTTGTTTGTGAGACTATTGATGACTGCTTCTATTTCTTTAGTGGAAATGGTATGGATTAGAACGTTAATCTGATTCTGGTTTAACATTGGTACCTGGGATCTGTCTAGGAAGTTGTCCATTTCATCCAGGTTTTCCAGTTGTGTGGAGTATAACCTTTTGTAGTAGCATCTGATGATGTTTTGGATTTCCTCAAGTTCTGTTGTTATGTCTCATGTTTCATTTCTCATTTTGTTAATTAGAATACTGTTCCTGTTCCCTATAGTTAGTCTGGCTAAGGGATTATATACCTTGTTGATTTTTTTCAAAGAACCAGCTCCTGGTTTGTTTGTTTCTTTGACTAGTTCTTTTTGTTTCCACTTGGTTGATTTTAGCCCCGAGTTTGATTATTTCCTGCCATCTACTCCTATTGGGTGAATTTGCTACCTTTAGTTCTACAGCTTCTAGGTATGATGTCAGGCTGCTAGGGTATGCTCTCTCTAGTTTCTTTCGGGAGGCACTTAGGGCTATAAGTTTTCCTCTTAGGAATGCCTTCATTGTGTGCCATAAGTTTGGGTATGTTGTGGCTTTATTTTCATTAAACTCTAAAAAGTCTTTATTTTTTTTCTTCCTTGACAAAGGTATCATTGAGTAGAATGTTTTTCAGTTTCCACGAGAATGCTGACTTTCTATTATTAATCTGTTATTGAAGATCAGCCTTAGTCCGTGGTGATCTGATAGGATGCATGGGATAATTTCAAAATTTTGTATCTGTTGAGGCCTATTTTGTGACCAATTATATGGTCAATTTTGGAGGAGGTAAGATGAGGTTCTGAGCAGAAGGTATATCCTTTTGTTTAGGATAAAATGATCTGTAGATATCTGTTAAATCCATTTGTTTCATAACTTCGGTTAGTGTCCATGTGTCTCTGTTTAGTTTCTGTTTTCAGGATCTGTCCATTGGTGAGAGTGGGTTGTTGAAGTCTGCCACTATTATTGTGTGAGGTGCAATGTGTGCTTTGAGCTTTATTAAAGTTTCTTTAATGAATGTGGCTGCTCTTACATTTGGAGCATAGGTATTCAGAACTGAGAGTTCATCTTGGTAGATTTTACTTTTGATGACTATGAAGTGCCCCTCTCTGTCTTATTTCATAACTTTGGGTTGAAAGTCAATTTTATTTGATATTAGAAAGGCTACTCCAGCTTGTTTCTTAGGATCATTTGCTTTGAAAATTGTTTTGCAGCCTTTTACTGTGAGATAGTGTCTGTCTTTTTTCCTAAGGTGGGTTTCCTGTAAGCAGCAAATTGTTGGGTTTTGTTTGTGTAGCCAGTCTATTAGTCTGTGTCTTTTTATTTGGGTAATTGAGTCCATTGATATCAAGAGAAATTAAAGAAAAGTAATTGTTGCTTCCTGTTATTTTTGTTGTTAAAGTTTGGATTCTGTTCTTGAGGCTGTCTCCGTTTAGGTTTGTTGAAGGATTACTTTCTTGGTTTTTTGAGAGTGTAGTTTCTGTCCTTGTGTTTGTGTTTTCCCATTATTATCCTTTGAAGGGCTTGATTTGTGGAAAAGTATTGTGTGAACTTGGTTTTGTCATGGAATACTTTGGTTTCTCCATCTATGGTAATTGAGAGTTTTGTTGGATATAGCAGCCTGAGCTGGCATTTGTGTTCTCTTAGGGTCTGTATAACATCTGTTCAGGATCTACTTGCTTTCATAGTCTCTGGTGAGAAGTCTGGTGCAATTCCAATAGGTCTGCCTTTAAATTTTCCTGACTTTTTCCCTCACTGCTTTTAATATTCGGTATTTATTTAGACCATTAGTTGTTCTGATTATTAAGACCCTGGAGGAATTTCTTTTCTGGTCCAGTCTATTTGGAGTTCTATAGGCTTCTTGTATGTTCATGGGCATCTCTTTCTTTAGGTTTGGGAAGTTTTCTTCTATAATTTTGTTGAAGATATTTGTTGGCCCTTTAAGTTGAAGATCTTCATTCTCATCACCCCTATTATCTGTATGTTTGGTCTTCTCATTGTGTCCTGGATTTCCTGGGTGTTTTGAGTTAGGATCTTTTTTCACTTTGTATTTTCTTTGATTGTTGTGCCCATGTTCTCTATGGAATCTTCTGCACCTGAGATTCTCTCTTTGATCTCCCTGTTATCTGCTGCTGGCATCTCTGGTTCCTGATTTCTTTCCTATCGTTTCTATCTTCCGAGTTGTCTCATTTTGTGTTTTCCTTATTATTTCTATGTCCCCCTTTAGGTCTTGGATAGTTTTCATTTCTTTCTTTTTTTATTTTTTTTTATTCTATCACTTCTTTGGTTGTGTTTTCCTGTAATTCTTTAAGGGATTTTTGTGTTTCCTCTTTAAGGACTTCTACCGTTTTGCAGTTTTTACTGTGATTCTTTAAGGACTTCTTCCTCTTTAGTGCTATTCTCCTGTATTTCTTTAAGTCAGTTATTAAAGTCCTTCTTAAGGTCCTCTACCAGCATCATGAAATATGATTTTGTATTTGAATCTTGCTTTTCAGGTGTGTTGGGGTATCCAGGACTGGCTGAGGTGGGAGTGCTGGGTTCTGATGATGGTGAGTAGTATTGGTTTCTGTTGTTAAGATTCTTACATTTGCCTTTCACCATTTGGTAATCCCTGGAGTTAGTTATTATTGTTGTCTCTAGCTGGAGCCTGTTACTCCTGTGATTCTGTTAGCCTCTGTAAGCTGTTCCTGAAGTCCAGCTCTCTTCTGATTCTCAGTGATCTGAGTACTCTCTTCAGGCAAGCTCTCCTCTTACAGTGAAGGTGCAGAGAGGTCTGGCATTCAGACTTGTCTCCTGGTTGAAGATGAAGGTCAGAAATGGGGCCTGTCCCAGAAGATGGGTTGCTTCTGCAGTCTGTGTGCTCACCTGCACAGCATGCTCTGGGGGGTCTCAGCCCTCTTGGCAGCAACCTCTCCTCTGGCAGGTAAGGTGCCTGGATGTCTGCAGCCAGAAACAGGGGTCTATCCCAGAAACTGTGTGGCTTCTGCCTGTCCCAGAAGCTCTGTTGCCTCTGCAGTCCACTGCTCACACTCCACAGTCTGCTGAGCACACTGGTCTCAGAGGGACCTGGGAGAGAAGATGGTTCCCTTACCTGCTCTGGGGGTCACAGCCTTCCTGGGCAGCCACCTCTCTTCTGGAGGGGAAGGTGCCCAGATTTCTACAGCCAGAAATGAGGTCTGTCCCAGAAGCTGAATGGCTTCTGCCAGTCCCTGAAGCTCTGTTGCTTCTGCACTCTGCTTGCTCACCCTCCAGAGTCAGCAAGCTGATCTGTGCACACTGGTCTCAGAGGGACCAGGGAGAAAAGATGGCTCCCTTACCTGCTCTGGGGGTCACAGTCCTCTGGGGCGGCAACCTCTCCTCTGATGGGAAAGTGCCCGGATGTCTGCAGCCAGAAAAGGGGGTCTGTCCCAGAAGCTGTGTGGCTTCTGCCTGTCCCAGAAGCTCCGTTGCCTCTGCAGTCTGCTGCTCACCCTCTGCAGTCCATAAGCTGATCTGAGCACACTCTCTGTGAGCTAATCTAGACTTCTTTTCTGAGCTTCAGTGCTTCATCCATTTGTCCAAAGTCATCATTCTTTACAGACTTCAAGGGAATGGTTCATTTTGTTTTATCCTTTGCTGAGTATTGGTTTATCATATATATATCTATATATATCTATATATATCTATATATATCTATATATATCTATCTATATATATATATGTGTGTGTGTGTGTGTGTGTGTGTGTGTGTGTGTAATGTGTTTGGATAGTTAAACACAAAACTATAAAACATTTGAGTCATTAATAATCAAATTTAATCTATTTTCTTAAAAATACGATGTTAAGATATTATTGTTGAGATATATTACAAGCTCAACCTTTCTCTCAATGTAGGAAGGCTGTTGTTAAATTTTTAACAAATTACTGTTTCTCCACCAAGTCAGCTAGTGGAAATCTTAAAGATGACTAAGAATATTTTAGATGGAGACTTAAATGATAAGAATATCTGATTTATCAAATAAAAGACTGTAGTCATTGTGACAGCAAATAGATCCAGAACTTTCAGAAAATATTTGGGTTAAAAATTCATTAGTGTTTACTTGATCAAGAAAATTGTCTTGTGTATTACTAATATTTCTTTTTCTTAATTATAATTCTACACACAAACTTACAAAAATGATCAGTGCACATTATGAGCAAATTACTTTCCAACTTCATTTTAATTAATGGGGTTATTTTTGGAGATAGCAGAGTAGAGACACACACAACTTAACGATCTTTGATATTTATATTTCTGTCACTCTTCTTATAACTAAAAATGAAGATTTTATTTCCACTGAATTTATCAAAATCATGGCTCCCCTGGGCTCCTACTTAGTATTCTAAGCTTTATTTTAGAACATTTTTTTTTTTTTGCATCTGAGAACATTAGGGTCATATAATGACGAAGTCATCAGACCTTTAACTATAGTTATAATGAAGGACAACACAAGCAGAGAGATCATGCTAACAGAAAAGCATCTACAGAGATATCTTCAAGCTAAAGAGGAAGAAGAGCTGCTTATTGGCACTTTTTTACTTGAATGGCCACCCACTGATGAGGTAGAAATGACATTAATGATGCTTTTTAATATAGTCTAAAATCCTGCCATTGCCAAACATAAAGCAAAGAAAGCTATAATGCCATTTGTAAAATCTGCTCACAAATCATGAAAGCTTCTTTCCAGATGCCCTGACATATCCTTCCTCAGACTTTGTACTGGTAAAATACCCTCTTCATCACTGTGTCTCCTGTCTTACATTCTTCAAGACAAACTTAGGAATCATCTTCATTTATATTCAGCACAATTTTCTCTGGCCTTGGTGCAAGAATATAAATGTGTTTTATTAAAAATTAAAAGTATTGGTTTTACTTTCTATCAGAATGAAAAGTGAAGTCTCATTCTCATCTTTATCCCTGTGTTCTCAGCCCCATTCTTCTTTCATTGTCTCCCAGACACTGCTATTAACAGATAGGCTGCCTTCCCAGAGCCTTTAAATTATGTCTGCCCTTGGTGAACTCTCAGTCATGAGACAGTAACAGAAGGAAAAGGACTTTCAAAGGACAGTGGAAGAGATGTTGCACTTCCCTGGGAATAAACCTTTTTCTCCATCTTCTGTCAAAATGATGCTGTAAAAAATATATGTGGTGTCTTATCATCTTACAGCATATGGCTCTTAGAAGTCAAGAAGGCTACTCCACACAGAGGAAAGCTCACAACCCCAAGGTTTAGTCAACAGAACTCAACACAGTGTTAAAAATAAAAGTGACAATGCCTACATTGGATAGAATTACTATGGAAGTGTGTGCTGGCTCAACTGCAGGCTTGCTGCTTAAGTTCCCTCTCTGGCTCCCATTAGTACTTTTGCAAAGTAGAGAAGCACATGTATTCTTAGTTCCCAGAACTGGCTTCCTTCTCAGAGCTGCATGGTTTATAATTTGAAGGTTAAATTACTTTTCAAAGAGACTTGTTGAAGCTGCTCCTCTTACTGCTATTATCTGGTGGAATTGTCTGACCTTTGTAAGTGCAAGTCAATATTCACATTGGTAGGGGAGAACGGGGGAGTCTGCCTTTCATTTCCAAAGAGAAACAGTTTGCCACAGGCACTGAGTGACTGGGGAAGGGGAGTTTATGGACATCAAACCCTTCTCAGTAAAATCACATAATGTCTTTTACATACCTTGGAATTTTAACAATGTATACTGGTCACACTAAATTTCAGTATGATTTTGAAGTAACAAAAAGATATAATGTGAAATGAAGCCTGTCAGTTAATTCTACCACTTTTAACCATCATGGTATATTTCCCCATAGCTTTCTCATACAGAAGTGGATGCTCACAGTCATCTATATGATGGAACACAGGGCCCCCAATGGAGAAGCTAGAGATAGAACCCCAGGAGCTGAAGGGGTCTGCAACCCTAGAAGAGGAATAACAATATGAACTAACCAGAACCCCCAGAACTCGTGTCTCTAGCTCCATATGTAGCAGAAGATGGCCTAGTCGGTCATCATTGGGAGAAGAGGCTCCTTGGTACTGCAATCTTTATATGCTCCAATACAGGGGAACGCCAGGGCCAAGAAGTGGAAGTGGGTGAGCAGGGGAGTAGGGCGGGAGAGGGAGGAGGGAACTTTCGGGATAGCATTTGAAATGTAAATTAAGAAAATATCTAATAAAAAATTACAGAAGGGATGCTCACAGTCATCTATATGATGAAACACAGGCCCCCAATGGAGAAGCTAGAGAAAGTAACCCAGGAGCTGAAGGGGTCTGTAACCCTAAAAGAGAATCAACAATATGAACTAACCAGAATCCCCAGAGCTTGTGAGTCTAGCTGCATATGTAGCAGAAGATGACCTAGTCAGTCATCATTGGGAAGAGAGGCTCTTTGCTATTGTAAACTTTATATGCCCCAATACAGGGGAAAGCCATGGACAAGAAGAGGGAGTGGGTGGGTAGGGGAGCAGCGCAGGGGGAAGGTATAATGAACTCTTGGGACAGCATTTGAAATGTAAATTAAGAAAATATCTAATAAAAGTAAAAATTTAAAAAAATTAACTTCAGAATAATTCTCATGAATAATTATCAATAAAATGTTCACAAAATAAGAAACGAGGCTCAAGGGTTAACCAGGTGGCTCAGCAAATACTCTTGTTTGCCATTAAACCTGAGAAGATGAACTGCATTACTGGAACCCACATGGTCTCAGCATACAACCGGCTCCTGAAAGACATTGCGGGAGGACTCACCACACCACACCAATATACATTATAGAAATGTAGTACAAATTACAACACTAAAACAAAACAGGGAAATGATTCTGTTGGTTTCAATTTTAATTGGCTTTTTAACTTAATTAAATATCACTAAAATTTACATTCATAATTAATTATGTGACAGATATTATTTAATTAAAAATGTACCATTAGTCTTATTCTTTGAAGGTTAAGTATAATATTAGAATACTATTCTTATCATTATTTTGGATATCTTGTTATTATAACTATTAGCACATGCTGATTATATGTATTAATGTGTTTATTGAAGGATTTCCATACATATTTGTGCACGCTATGTTTGAACACTTTTATTTTCCATCTACTTCCTTATATTCCCTTGTTTTCTGAACTTTTTTGCTTCATTTGACATCCTATTTCTATGTTCAGATCTAATATGTTTTAATAACAAACAAAGGATATTGTTACTTACAGTGTAGAGGACGCCTCTATTCTTTTCTTCCTTTTAAGGATACTATTTTATTTGTTTTTCTACAGGTAAGTCGTTATTCCCCTCCATTCTGCCTCTCCAGCAGTTCCTCATCCAATTCCTCCTCCCCACTCTTCCATGCCTCTACCCCACTCACCAGAAAATCCTTCCCATTCCCTGGGCTTCAAGTCTCTGAAGGGCTAGATGCCTGTTTTCTCACTGAGTCCAGGGCCAGCTTCTGCATGCTGCCTGGTTTGTGGCTCAGTATCTGCTTCAGTCTCAGTCAACTGCTTCTTGGGTCCTCTCAGAGGTCACCCATGTTTGTACTTACAGCTCCTGTCTGTAAGTACATCATAGTATTAGTAAGGCCTTGGAGCCTCCTCTTGAGATGAATCCCAATTAGGGCCAGTCACTGGACCTCTTTTCCCTCAGTCTATTCTCCATTTTTATCCCTGTGGTTCTTTTAGACAGGAACAATTCTGAGTCAGAGTTTTTGACTGTGGGATGGCAACACCATCCGACCACTTGATGCGCTGTCTTTCTACTGAAGGTGTATTCTACAAGTTCTCTCTCCCCACTGTCTGGCATTTCATTTAAAGTCCATCCCTTTGAGTCTCACATTCTCTTAACTCTCAGGTCTCTGGTGCATTCTAGAGGGTCACCCCTCCACACATCCCGAAGTTGTATATTTTTCTTCGTTCTGCTGGCTCACGGGGCTTCACTCCTGGTTTCCTCCAATACCTGATCATGTTCCCCTTTTTCCCTGCCGCCCCCAACCTACTCCATTCCCTTCTTAACTCTACTCTCTGGTTTCTTCTCCCTCCCTAATGGGATTGAAGCATCCTCACTTGGGCCCTATGTCTTGTTAACCTTTTTGTGTTCTGTGGACTGAAACCTGGGCATTCTGTCCTTTTTGGGTTAATATCCACTTATTAGTGAGTACATAACATGCATGTACTTTAGGAACTGAGATAGCTCACTCAGAATATTTTCTAGAATGATTCATTTACCTACAAAGTCATGATGTACCCATTCTTAATAGCTAAATAGCATTTCATTGTGTAAATTAACCACATTTTCTGAATCCATTCATTCGATTTGGGACATCTGGATTATTTCCAGCTGATGACTATCACAAATAAGGTGTTTATGAACATTGTGGACAATGTTATTAATTTATTAAAGCTAAAATAATGTTTTTTGTATTTTATAGAACTGGGCAAACAATTTCATATATTGGTATTGTTTTTCTCAAAGTGAAACACTGAGATATAGTAGAGAATAGTAGAGAAATAAAACTAGTTTGGTTTAATTTTACATACAAATATAAATATTATTTTGACAGATATACTATACAAAGCCTAATTTAGGGTTGAGTCTTGGTGGTCTTTTCTTTCCTTGTGGTAAACATGTTGCTCAGCAACTCCCACTTCATTCATATATATATATATATATATATTCTATACATTTTTTATGAAATTGAGGTTATGATGATCCTTGGAAATCTTGAGCTATTCATTTTTCATTTTAGGGTAAGGACCAAATATGTTTCATATCATTTCTGCATGTGTTGACCTGTTCCTTAAGCTCTATGTCATCCTCCACTGAGATTCTCTTGATCATATTCTACTATTGTATATTCACTGAAACTTATAATCATGGCTGAGTGCAGAGTCATGTTTGTAACTCTTCAAATTGGGAAGGATGTAAAAAAAGAACTATTTATTGACTTATTTATTTTTATTGGTTATTTTATGATTTTTATATTTTCAATGTTATCCACTTCCAGGTTTCCACTCTGCTTCTATGAAGGAACTCCCCCACCCTCACAACCATTGTCACCTCAGTAACCTAGCATTCTCCTACTCTGGGTCTTCCAGTCTCTACAGGACCAAGGGCTCACCTCCCACTGATGCCAGATAAGGCAAACCTCTGTTACATAATCAGCTGGAGCCATATGTCCCTCTTTGTGTACCTCTGGACTCAAGGTTTAGCCCCTAGGAGTTCTGGGGGCTCTGGTTGGTTGGTATTGTGTTTCTTCCTATGGTGTTGCAAACCCCTTAAGCTTCTTCAATCCTTCCCCTACTTCATCCATTGTGGTCCTTGTGCTCAGTCTGAAGGTTGACTCTGAGCATCCATATCTGTATTGGTCAGGCTCTGGAAGAGCCTCTCAGGGGACAGCCATACCAGGTTCCTTTCAGCAAGCAATTCTTGGCATAAGCAGTAGTGTCAGGGTTTGGTGTCTGTATATAGAATGGACATAGGTGGGGCAGTGTCTAGATGGCTTTTTCTTCAGTCCTTTTCTCAGTCTCTGCTCCACTTTTTGTCCCTGTTGTATCTTTTAGACAAGAGCAATTCTGGATTAAAATTTTAGAAATGAGTAGTTGACCCTCATACTTCAACCGGGGTTAATGCCCAATATTTGGATATGGTCTCTACAGGTTCTCTCTCCCCTTTGGTGGGCATTTCAGCTAATGTCATCCCTGTTGGGTCCTTAAAACTTCTTCCTGCCTTCCTGGCATCTGGGACTCTTTAGTGGTGACCACCCCCCAGTCTCCCAACCCCACTGCTACACAGCTCCATTCAATTTCCTAACCCTCTTTACTTCTCCCTGGTCTGTTCCCACATATGATGAAGACCCCCTCCCCGTCCGTCTTCTTCCCAGGTCCCTTCCTCTCTCTACTTCCCATGATTATTTTCTTTCCCATGCTAAGTAGGAGTGAAACATCCACACTTTCACCTTCCTTCTTCTTGAATTTCATATGGTCTGTGAGTTTATCCTGGGTTTTCAGAGCTTTTGTTCTAATATCCACTTAACAGTGAGTACATATCATGAGTGTAATTCAGGGCTGTGTTACCTTATTCATGATGATATTTTCTAGTTTCATCCATTTGCCTGTGAATTTCATGAAGTCATTGTTTTTAATAGTTGAGTAGTGCTCAATTGTGTAAATGTACCATATTTTCTGTATCCATTCCTCTGTTGAGGTACATCTACACTGGTTCCAGCTTCTGGCTAGTATAAATAAGGCTGCTATGTACATAGTGGAGCATGTGTCCTTATTATATGTTGAAACATAATTTGGGTATATGCCTAGCAATTGTATAAGTGGGTCCTCAGGTAGTACTATGTCCAGGTTTTGAGGAACAGCCAGACTGATTTCCAGAGTAGTTTGTAACTGCTTGAAATCCCACAAGCAATGGAGGAATATTCCTCTTTCGCCACATCCTCCATAGCTTCTACTGTCACCTGAGTCATTGATCTTAGTCATTCTCACTGGTATAAGGAAGAATCACATGGTTGTTTTAATCTGCATTTCCCTGAAGACTGAGAATGACACCTATGGTGATCTGATTGTGACAAAAAAGCAAAAACTATCCAGTGGAAAAAAGACAGCATATTCAACAAGTGACATGGAGAAGAATGCAATTTGATCCATTCTTATCTCCTTACAAAGCTCATACATGTGGATCAAACACCTCCTCATGAAACAAGATACATTAAATCTAATAGAAGGGAAAACGGGAAAGAACCTCAAACACATCTGGCTCAGGGGAAATTTTCCTGAACAGAACTCCAATGGCTCAGGCTCTAAGATAAAATGGCAACCTACAGAATGGGTAAAGATCTTTACCAACGCTACATTCGATAGAGGAATAATATCCAATATATACAAAGAACTAAAGAAGTTATACTGCAGAGAACAAAATAATCCTATTAAAAATGGGGTACAGAGTTAAACAAAAAGTCTGAACTGAGGAATCTTGAATGGCTAAAAGAAACGCTCAACTTCCGTAATCATTAAGGAAATATTGACTGATCTATTACATAAACATATATACATTAAGTGCAAGTATACATGCCATACACACACACACACATACACACACACACACACACACACACACACACACACACACAAAGAGTCATAATTCTAACAATGTGATTTAAAATTACATAAAAGTAACCAGTGACATTAATGAAGTATACACACTTTAAGGAATTTTCATGTCTAATTTCAGGATATATTGATGTGACTAATAATGGCAGAAAAAAACATCATTCAAACAATCAATTAATAGAAGCAACTTGGTTTTCAGGAGCTCTTGAATGGGAGAATAGGTACCAAGAAAAGAGCCATTTAAAAAATTATGAACTTGAATTACACTTTCTAATATTTATTTATTTATTTATTTATTTATTTATTTATTTATTTATTTTTGCGCTCCAGATGTTATTCCCCTCCTGGTCCACACTCAGACTGTTCCACATCCCACAATACCTTCCTAGCTCCTAGCTCCATGAGGATGTCCAAACTCCAAACCCTCACCCCACCAGACCTCTAAACACTCTGGGGCCGTCAAGCTCTTGAGGGTTAGGTGAATCTTCTCTGACTGAACCCAGACCTAGCAGTCTTCTGCTGTATATGTGTTGGGGACCTCATAGCAGCTGTTGCATATATGCTGCTTGGTTCACGGTCCATTGTCTGAGAGAGTTCAGGGATCCTGATTAATTGAGACTGCTGGTCCTCCTACAGGGTAACCCTCCTCCTCAGCCTCCTCCAGCCTTTCCCTAATTCAACCACAGGGTTCAGCAGCTTCTCTCCATTGGTTGCATGCAAGTATCTACATCTGAGTCTTTCAGCTGCTTGTTGTGTCTTTCGGAGGCATTTATGATAGGTCCCATTTTGTGAGCACTCCATAGCCTTAGTAATATTGTCAGGGCTTAGGACCTCCCCTTGAACGGGATCCCACTTTGGGCCTGTCAATGGACTTTTTTTCCCTCAGGATCATCTCCATTTCCATCCCTATAGTTCTTTCAGACAGGGACAATTATGGGTCAGAGTTTTGACAGACGAAAGGATACAGATAATGTGGTTCATTTACACAATGTAGTGCTATTCAGCTATTAAGAACAGGGACATCATGAGTTTGACAGGCAAATGGATGGAACTAGAAAATATCACCCTGAATGAGGTAACTTAGAACCAAATGGACATGTATACATGTATGGTATGTAGTTGCTAATAAGTTGCTATTACAAAAAAAAAAAAAAAAAAAGACAGAATACCTAAGATACAGCCCATAAAACTCACAAAGGTCAACAAGCTGAAGGGCCCAAGATGCCTTAGTCCCACTTGGGTGGGAGAAAAATCAATCACAGTGGGGAGGGAAGGACCTGGAAGGGAAAGTGGATTGAGGTGGGGGAAGAGGTGAACATTTTCTAATTATAAAAGGTAAAACAAAAGGGATAGTGTTATTCATATAATCATAAACATCACATCTAGCATAAACTAAAAGTAGAACAAATCATCATTTCCAAGGACTAGAGAGCATAAGGAAAGCAGATGACCTTATTTAAAATAAAAGCATGCTGATAAAACTGTCCCAACTTTGAGTTGTAGAATGAATAAGTTGTAGAGATCCAATTATAATGTATTTAATAACATCAATGACAATGTATTATCTATTGTAATTTTTAATGCTTTCACTAGAAACAAGTGATCAGATATATGATGGATGTTCTATATTGATTGTGAAAATAAAATAAAGTAAATTTACATTAAATATACTCTGTTGGAAGATAGCCAGGATTATTGATATTAGCCTATAATTCTTGCACATTAACAATACTGGTACTGGAGATTTTATTTTCTAGTATATGATGCCTGCTTTTAGCATTACACCATAATTGTATCATAATGCCACAAAATGTTTATTTACATATTTATAGATATTATAAGACCATATTGTGGAAGATGCAACATACTGGAATTATGGAACATGTCATGGAGTCATTAAGATGGTACTCATCTAGAGGATTCATTCCTATTGGCTAGTTCTCTTAATGCTAGAGGACAAAAGTAAGCATCAATGTCACTCAACTTGGGACCCTGTAAGCTACAACAGCAGCACACATCAGAAGATAGTTCCACTGGTTCAGTAATAGTGTAAGCATTATGGTAGTAGCCAACAACTTTTTACTTATATCAAATGGCAACTATTTCTGCTACAATTAAAGGGAGCTAGAACCTATTTTTAGATATAGGTCATATGTTATAAGTGAGGACCAAATACTATTACTTCTCTGAATGGACGTAGTATTAAGATAACTCCTTGATGACTTATTGCCATACCTATACATCAAATAATTTTTCCACATTCATCAGAGCTTTTTCTTGTAGTATATGCCAACAAGTATACATAGCAACTGGTCAACATTCACAGAGAAAGGTCAGAAAGGTCAGATATTCCTATCCTCTATCTCAAATCTCAAGGATTTTTGTGTTAGGGGGATAGAAAGTTGTAAGAATCATTTGTGGTTGATAATATCAAATAATGAGTGTTTTTAAGATGTAACAAATAATACATATGTATATATAAATCTATACCATCATGTGTTCAACATTATGTTACCAAGTTCAACTAGATAAAATTCCAATATGGAAAAGGGAAGATAGATATATAATCCCACCATCATTTGAGAAGCTGTCATTGTAAGTTGCTTGGAGAGGAAGAATACATTTTCTTTAATTATATAAAGCCTGTTAGGATGAGCACACAACAGAGCAGCCACAGTTTCAAAGATTAGCTGGGTAAAACAGACTGGATTCATTGGGGAAAGACGAAAAAGTCTCAAAACTTAGTGTAAAAGGATGGGATTGTGAAACAGCTGGTAAGAGAAATAATTGAGTGTGTGCATATGTTACAAATAAAGTCTCAAAGTATTCTCAAAGAATTAATAATAATAATGCAAAATTTGTTATAATAGGATTTTGGTATTATAACATTGATTCTGAGCAAAGTCCTAGATTCAATAACCAAAATCTATGAAATAAAAAATCATAAGCTATACACTATATACTTTCATAGTTTCTTCTCAATTGCCTCAAGTAAGATTGAGAAAATCGGTGATAAGAATTGTCTTATTCTATTCAATCAGTTATAACATAATGCTTTAGACCAGAAGTTTTCATCCTTTAGTGCTGTGACACTTTAATACATTTCTTAATGTTTTGGTGACTCCCAGTCATAAAGTATTTCCTTGCTAGTTTATAACTGCAATTTTAATAATATATAAATTGTAACATTAATATTTGTGCATTTGGTCCAATGGTCTTTGGCAACTCTTGTGAAAATGTTCCTTAATCCCTAAGGGAGTCCCGACCAACAGGTTGAAAGCTACCCCTTTAAGATCATGAGATTTCCAATAGATGATAGCTTATTACTCAGTGTTCTAGACTCTGAAAACTTCAATAGAGCACCTGTTAACACCAGCAGATGTGGACTTTCATTGTAAACTTCATAAACTTTGTATGCTTTGTAAGCTTCCTAAACCCTTCAATGGAGTAAAATGGCCAGGCTCTCCCACAGGATCATTCTAACTGTCATAATGATATTTTCAGCATCTTTATTTGTCACAACGTCCATCTCCAGGTTTTCAAGGGGACCATTCACAGATTATGCTAGTTTTAGAGCAACAGTCTGAACAATTGGTGACATCAAAAGTCACCAATCCCTGAGCTTTTCTCAGAAAGCCACCAATCCCTAAGCATGAAAATCCATCAGTCCTGAGCTCCCCTAAGCTCAGCAATTAAAATTTCACCAATCCTCACCCTGGAAATCTCCATCCTTAAAAGCTCCAAACTCTAAGAAATCCTTTATAAAGGGCATCTGCTCAGTTTATGTCCATCCCCTACCAGTAACAGAGGCAGCTAAATATTGATTGGTCTCTCCGTATGCTGGAACCGCCTAATAAATCTCTTTTATTGCATTTACTGCCTGGTGTGACCCTTTCGTCTGAAGAAGCCAAGCAGCAAAGGAAAGACGTGAAGAAGTAGAGGAGGACTGAGATCCCAGAGCTACTCAGCTCAGCTTTCGATACCCACCCCTGGAAGCTGCAGTGCCTCTCCTGAGGATGCTTCACTCAGAGCTGGACTCCCATGTCTCAATATACTCTTCTATTTGGGTATCTAATGTGTGGTTCCTGAGCTCCTGTGTCCCACTAAACCTTTCCAGCCTAGCAGGAAGGCCAATAGTGCCAGCAAGTTAGGAATCTATGTAATACTCTGCTTTGCAGAAGTATGGCCTGGTTCTTGCCAGCCCCCATGATCACAGAAATAAGACTCAGACTCAAAGCACCTTGGTCCTATACTTAGGTTTTTTCCTTCTTATAACAAATTATCGAATTTGCTTTAATCAACATTCTGCCATAGGACTGATTACCTTTGTAAGATGCATCTATTTCATCACATTTTCCCTGGTCATTCTCTGCACCTGGCACTAGCCCAGAATTCTTTTTGCTTCCTGGTTGTCCCTACTTCTAGTCTACCCTTTTCTTTGACCATAGGTTTGTTTTATAATTGATAGGTGATGCATTCACACAACACAAAAGATATTCTCTCTTCACTGCTTGCCCATGCTCTCTCTTCTGTTCTCAAAGGATAGAAAGAGCAAATGGACTCTGCCAGGGAAGCAGGGATGTTCTCCCACCTCTTCTCCTCTAACTCATCTCAATACCCCAGCCTCCAACATCAACGTGCATTCTTTGAGAACACAACACCACACCTGAGCAGGCCAGGGAAACAGCTTCCAACACCTGCAAGAATAGTCTGGGAACAGAACAGATGAAAAGATCAGAGAAACATGAAAGCTAACTGAAGACCTTCAACATTATCCCACTTCTTTCTTCCAATTTCACCTCTCCATCTCATCCCTAGCACTGCAACAGAAAATCTGTTGCATTCTTCCTTTCCTAGACATCTCCTATGGATCCTGCATATCCTTCACTTCTAACCTTGGTTCCATAGGTTGCTTTCTCACAGCCTCTAATTCCAGTAGGAACTAGCTGTTAAGGTGAAAGTCACTTCTACCAGGAAAGGAGATAGCCTGACTGAAGATCTTCACATGTTCTGTTCATCCAAATCTGAGTTTTAGCACTATATCAGATCTTTTGATATGATCTCTCTTCATTATCTCTTCCCCTTACAAGGGAAAAAAAATGAGAAAATCCTTGTTGAATACTCTGATCTCTTCTATTCAGACCCCTATCCTATAGCCATTCCTAAGTGTTGGTTCCCAGTACTCAGAAAACAGATATTACCTGGAACCTGCAGTGGCCACACTATCAGGTTCAGAGAAAATGCCCTAATAGGCAACACGCAGCCACATAATCTCATAAAAGCCAAAGAGAAACAGAAACCAAGGAAAAAAAAGCACCCAACTAATAAAGACAAAACTGTATATCAGCATCTAAGACTATATATTTTCAATCCTAGATACCTAGATGCCAGCATAAACACACAACCAATAACATGTAGACATGCTGTTTCAACAGGAGCCCAGTAAAGCTGCTACATCAAGCCTTGAATATTCCAATATAGCTACAGCACAAGGAAAAGATTTTAAAACAAACAATATAAGGATAATAGATGTCCTTAAATAGGAAATTAATCAATCCCTGAAAAAAATCCAGGAAAACACAATCAGTAGAAGGAAATTAATAAAAATTTTCAAAGACATGGTAATGAAAGTAGACTCAATAAAAAAAAAAAAAACAGACTGAAGGAATTCTGAGAAAGAAAAATTTAGGGGTTTGAATAGTACTTTAGGCAGAGTTCACAAACAGAATACAAGAGATGAAAGGGACAATCTCAAGCATTGGATATTAAAAAATATCAGTGCCTTATTCAGCCATCATTAGAGAAGCATTCTCTTGGCACAGGTAGTAACAATTAGAGACCCCCAGCCTGACATTACAGAGTGAGACCTTGGAACACTTAGCTTGAAATGTGATGTCTCGTTCAATCCCTGTCCTCAGAGCTTAAGGAATCCCCCAGAAGAGGAGGTAGAAAGAATGCAAAAGCCAGATAGGATGGAGGACACTAGGAGAACAAGGCCATCTAAATCAACTGAACAAAGACCATATGAACTCACGAGTACTGAAATGGCATGCACAGGACTGCAAATGTTTGTAGCTGGTTCTTAGCCTTTATATTATGATTTTCAGTGTACGGATTTGTTATTGTTGTTGTTGTTGTTGGGTTTTTTTTTTCTTTTCTTTTTCTTTTTTTAAGTAAAATATTCCCAAGTTTGTTAATATTACTTAAAATACCATTATTATCACTCCAACTATTCTTAGAATATCTTTAGAATGAATGTCCTTTTTAGTATTCATGAAAAGTTGTTTGCTGCCTTTAATAAAAGGTAAGATCAAGCAAAATCTAGAACACATACAATTATTACCTTAAATTATGGGACTTCTCCTTATCATATTAAGATAATCAAGACATGACAAACATTATATTTTGATTATCTTAAGTATAAATTATAATTGCCATTAATTTTCAAATAAACCACTGATGGGTCCCTTTATTATTTGGGTATATCAATCCAAACTGTATTAAAATGGGTGCTTATTTTACAAAGCAATACAGTTAATTCAAAAGCATGATCTTTGCCCACCATTGCTGTCTCTTCTTGGCAGTTGCATGTTCATATATATATATATATTCTTTTTTTAATGAGAGGCTTAAGTGTGTGAATGAGTATATCTCTGATTCTTGTGTCCTTGTGTCTTCTCTTGGCCTTTTTTTCTTCTGTTTGGTTATCTTGTTGAACTTCAATGTGAAAGCTTTTGTTTTTTTCTTATTGACAAATTCAGAGGCAGATGCTCTCAGGCAACTATTGGACTGAGCATGGGTTCTCCAATGGAGGAATTGGAGAAGGGACTGAAGAAGCTAAGGGGGTTTGCAACCCCATGCGGGGATCAACAGTGTCAACAGGCCAGATCCTGTGGGGACTGGACCACCAACCAAAGAGTATACATGGAGCGACCCATGGCTCCGGCTGCACCTGTGGCAGAGGATGGCCTTGTTGGACATCAATGGCAGGAGCGGCCCATTGGCCAGAGGGTGTTCGATGGCCCAGTGCAGAGAAATTTCAGGGCAGGAAGACAGGAGTGGGTGAGTGGGTAGAGGAGCACTCTCATAGATGTGTGGGAGGGGAATGGGATAGCAAGCTACTGAAGGGGAGACCTGGAAAGGGGAAAACATTTGAAATGTAAATAAATAAAATGTCCAATAAAAAGTTTATTTTGTATGTTCAGTTGCTATCTCTTAGAATCCTATTATTTTCTAATGAGAGACAGAAAGGGAATGAGTCTGAGGCATGGGGGAGTTGAGGAAGAATTGACAGAAGTAGAGGACAAGAAAACTATAACCAGGATATATTGTATGAGGACAAAACCTCTTCTCAATCAAAGGGAGTGGGGAGACCTAGAAAATGTCATCACTTCTTGCCTTAGTTACTGTTCTATAACTGTAAAGAGACACCATGACAAGGAAACTTATTTTACAATGCATTTTAGTGGTAGGGGCATTGTGCTGGAGCACGAGAAGAGAACTTACATATGTTCAGTGTAATGAAAAAAAAATAGAGTTATCTTGGGCCTGGCATGGGATTTTGAAAAAATAAAACTCCTCTGCAGTGATATACCTTCTCCAGCATGGTCATACCACCTATCTTCCAAAATAATCAACCTACTATCTCCAAACACTCAAATATATGAACATTTGATGGCATTCTCATTCAAACCACCATTGTGCTCTGAGTATTCTTTGTGTACGTATACATGTGCTTATGTTACAAGAGATTGGGTTCTAGGTCACATGTTTCCAGATTCTTAGCCTCTTATTCGAAGAGTTGAAATAAAAGCTCACAGTGATTATCAAACAGCATGGTCTATTTATTCAAAAAAATTATGGTACAAATCAAAATTTAAATATGCTATCAAAAGCAATAGCAGGACACATGAGTGAGGGTACTCATGGGCCTCATGTTCCTACTGTTTTGTGTTTGTCTCAAACTTCCAAGTAATTTTTTAAAGGGTTATATACATAGGCCCAAACAAATGGGCTCCTGAGCTCACAGGTTGCTAAAAAATTCCCTATAATTGCTTGGTTACATTATGTAAATGAATGTCTATGTCTAAATTAGCTACTAAGTATCGCATCTTTGTAAGCAATCATGTTGAATATTAAATTCCTAAATATAAAATTTTAGGAAATAGCAACATTTAGACCATATTGAAGCAAATGTAAATTCATTGATATGTGTAATTATTTAAAGACAAGAAAAAATGAAAATTTGGAAAAAAATTGTTTTCATTTTGAAATACAGAACTTCAAATAGTCTATTAATTATAAAAGAATATAGAGATTTAGAAGTCTGCATTTTGCAAAGACCATAGAAATTACAATCAGGAAAATGTCCTGAATAGACTATTTAAACATTGCATAAAATGTTTTTGAGCTACTGATATTCATGTAGCTTTTAATGTATTATTTCATAAATTATTAATTACAGAAAATGTATTTTTAAAGATAAATTGAGATAATTTTTAACTAATTGACTAAAATTAGCTTCAGTCATTATGTAATAGATTTATTTTACCTGTTCTGTAAATAGATGAACTTGTCATTCCAGTGATATTTTCACCTAATCACCTTTATCTTCATCTAATCACAGAAAACAGGAAGCCAATGCAATTGGAAAACAGTCAACAGTGGACTTTTATAAAGGTCAATATTATTGTAATATTTTTAAGAAGCAAAACATCATACAGAGTTTGTAGTTCAAAGAATCAAAACACGCAGGGATTTCTTTGCCTCTTAGGGTATCTAGTTTCTAAAAGACATTATTGGCACACTTGTCAGTCAGTAGAATTTAAAATACAATTTATATTATATAAAAGAGGGTATCAATGCTAACAGTGCCTTGTATGCCAACTTCACTGTGATTATGTAAGAAGATATCTCTGTTCACAGATGATTAATGTTTCTTGCTGAATTAATTAGAAAGAAATGTGTCACAACACTGGCAGCTAATTCTAAAACGGTTTACAGAGAGAAATGGAACATATGCAGCTGAAAAGAAACTACTCAGAGTTGGTATGTAGAACTTGAATCTTATTCAAAACTTGGAAGGGTTCTAGCCGGAGATAAAGGGAAAGAAGAGAAGAAAATCCCAGTCAAGTAAATCAATTACATTCATTTTTAAAAGGAATCAAAAATCAAACAAAACATTTCAAAGTGTAAATATTAAAAATATAACAATGGTTAGTAAAAATAAACTTATCATAAAACCTATTCTAACATGCTGTCAAATTGAAAGATGTAAAATTTCATTCTTTTAATTCTGTAATACCTTGTGTCACTAATAGAATGGAAAAGATCTTCATCAGTATTAATGTGGTATAGTATATGTGCAGATTTCATGAGGCAATATATTTTATATAAGTATACAAATTTTATATAAAATATACGATACATAGATAAAATACACAAAAAGTAGAAATAAGCTTATTCCCCTCCCCGAGCTGGCCTTCAGAGACACTTACCTTGTTCTCCTTGGTACAGAGAAGAAAAGTTGGGTCTTCTTCAAATACAAAAATGGATCAATATTGAGAAAAAGAAAAGTGAGAAAAGAATCAACGTTCTGTATCCTCCTAGGAAGTCCCTTGCACACATGGCACACACGACCCTACTGCAGTCAATCTTATCAAGGCACTGGACATGGATTCCTTACCCCTGAGACCTCAGTCATGAGGTACATGACTTCTTCCTTAGTCTCCAAAGTTCTATGAACAACATCAATAATTTTCTTCTTAAGAAAAAGTAAAAATCACAGCAACAATTTCTCCAGGTTTCATTACTTTCCTGTTATTTCTGATCACATTAGGTCTTGTATCATGGGTCTTTATTAAAGATTCTACCTGCTCTGGCTCTTTAAATATGTATGTCTGCCAGATTTCTAGGTTGCCTTGTAAAATTTATTAAATTTGCCATTGTATATTTTATCTCAGTTGTTGCTGACTGGTAAGTATATTTTCCCTAATGATTCTGTGTCACTGTAAGACATCAACTAGAAAATTACACACATTCCAAATTTTTATCCTTCCTTTTATATCATCTATGCTGATGGGATAATTGTTTTCCCTGCAAGAAAGAAATCTTCAAGGATAACTTACAAAAGGAATTGGCTTATTTATTTATACAAAAGGATTGGCTTATGTATGTATGTATGTATGTATGTATGTATGTATCTATCTATCTATCTATCTATCTATCTATCTATCTATCTATCTATCTATCTATGTATCTATCTATGTATCTATCTATCATCTATCTATCTATCTATCTATCTATCTATCTATCTATCTATCTATCTATCTATCTATCTATCTATCTATACAGGTCCTCATTGTGTTGTTCGCATTGGCATAGAACTTGCTGGCACACAATTTTGTCTTGCAGTCAACATTCTCCTATCTCAGCATCTAAAACACTGGGGAAGTATATTGTGCCATAATGTCTGACTTATTTCACATTTCTTTACCAATAACACCAATGTTTTCCTTAAGTTTACTTGAATTTGATTATTCTTTTTATATTTTTGTGTATGAGTAACCTATTTACACCATTTTCCATTCTGTTTCCTCTCTGTAGCTCCTTGGATCGCCTTACTGGCTCCTTGTCAAGTTCATGGAATCTTATTATTAAATTATCATTGCTCTATCTATCTATTTTTATGCATTTTTAAATACAACAATCTGAGCTCATTTTGTGTTCCTCATGTATATTTGTTCAGGGATGAATGCTGGGAATTAGATAACCTGTAAGAAAACTCATCCATTAAACAAAGAATTATTTTTCTGAGTGAACTTAATTGCTTATATCTCTTTACTTACATGTGGAACATTGTGTGAGATTTCCTCAATCCACATTTACTTTTAAATTCATGTTATCAATTTTCAGTTCTTATTAGGCAACTATATTGCTGAGATTTAATAGGTACAGCCTCTCATGTAGAAAACACTACTATCATTAAGACGGGATCTTTCTGCCTCCTCTTCAATGTTTCCTGATTATTGGGTGTAGGGATTATATAATAAATGTTTGAACAGAGATTGGGTACCACATGGTAAGTTGTTTTCAATACTTTGATCAATTGTGTCTTTATATAATTGGTTCCATCAGTTGCGAAAATAGTCTTTTTTGACAAGGGTCCATAGTTCTACTTATATCTAGAGAATCAGAGCCAGGATCCACAGATAGAATTCTACCGATGACTTGTAAGACAACTCCACAGGTAAGGTGCATGTCACCAAGCCAGACAATCTGAGTACAAACCTCAAGACCTACATAATGGAAAAAGAGAATGGACTTGCCAAGATTGCCTCTGACCTCCATTTAAGTCCCACAATACATACACACACACATACACCAAAAAATACACACACTCACACACAAAGCAAATAAAAATAATATTTCTCAGCAAAATAATAAACTGAATTTTTAAAACTTAAATTATTATACCCATCAATATGGAGTCTATTCCAAGAATGATAGATTGATATAACATATTAAACCTAATCAATATAACTTAATGGAAGATAGGGAAGTTTAATGTCATCATTTAATTAATTAATTCAATATACCATTTTCATGACTCCTTCATGGTTAAAAATAGAAAACTTAACAAAATAGAAAAGAAATACAGCTTCTTCAACATTCTATGTAAATTTGTTAAAAGCCCATAAATATTCATCTCAGATAAAAATAAAGAAAAACTTAGATGGAAACAGTGGTGTATAACTATATTCTTAGTACTTTGGAAAAGACACCAGAGAATCAAGAGTTCAAGTCAGCTTTAGCTACATAGTGAGTTTTTGATAACAGCTTTGAATCCATGAGTTCCTCAAACAAACAAATAAGCAAACAAAATCATTGTAATTTTAAAACGAGGAACAACATTAGAAATATCTTTTAAAAATTATCTGTTTAATGTGGTACTCAGTTTCTTCTATAGAGTTTGTCAAGGAGAGGGAGAGAGAGAGACAGAGAGAGAGAGACAGAGAGAGAGAGAAGAAAAGGGAAGGGAAGGGAAGGGAAGGGAAGGGAAGGGAAGGGAAGGGAAGGGAAGGGAAGACCAATATTGAAAGACAACAAGGTGTATTATGCACACATGACATATGTGTTGTGATTCTCATGATAAACTTTTGAAATTTTCAAAATAATCAAATGTTCTAAAACAAAATTTTTAAAACTATTCAGTTAGCCTACCAAGCTGTTAGTTATAAGAGAAATATTGATAAATCTACTAAATTTCTGCACACAATGAGCAATTTTAATATTTTGATAATTAAATTTTCCCAAGAGGATTGTTTCTCAAGAAAAAATGTAAGAGTTTATTTAGAAAAATAAATGCAATGCTTGTATAATCAAAAGCATGAAACCTTGGAGCTGGAGAAATGGCTGGGCAGTGAGAAGTGATTGGCCTGAGTTTGATTCTCAGCACCCATGCTGAGGTGCTCACAGCTGCCTGTAACTCTAGCTGCAGAGCATCTAAAGTCATCTCCTGGCTTCTTCAGACATTTATTTGCACAAAGCATTCATACACACAAATAAAAACACATACACACAGACAAATCAGAAATAAAAGTAAATTATGCATTATTACTAAAATCAAAGTTATGAAAAATTAATCTAAGGAAATAAAAGAAACTACATACATCTAAGCATATTTTGTGTTCACTTAATTGGAAAAACTCATTTTTGAGATAGCAATACATCCTAGACTAAATAACAGATTTACCACCATCTCTGCAAAATACCCATTTTCCACATGTTTAATTTGTATTAATAACTAACATATTAATTCTGATTTTTAAAGCCATCTGGAAAGAGGGAAGATTTAAAGTACTCATATTTTATGGTTTCAACTATCCCTATAAAGGTACCGTAATAAAAAAATATCAAAGAGAATATTAATCAATTAAGTACAATTCACATTCTGGAAATTAAACAACATTATGGCCAATTGATTTTCACCAATGGCATTCAAACTGGCTAATGGGGATGTTGGTGATGGTATCAGCAAATCTACAACATTTAGACTTCCATTCTTGATATATAACAGAATGAATCCAATATGGAAATAATGTAAGTGTAAGAATTAAAGCTATAAAATGTTTCCTCTAAAAATCATAGGAGAAAAATCTGTGTGAAATATAAGGATCTAAATTATGATGAGTGAAAGAATAATAAAATTAAAAATTGGAATTCAGCAAAATATAGGAATTATGATAGTCAAGGGACAGAATGTAAAAAATAAAAACACAAGACTTGAATTCAAAATACATATTAATAAGTCAACTTAACCTAACAGAAAGTGTCAGAAATTTGAAAATATTTCTTCAAAGAAGATACAGATTGTATTAGTTAGGGTTCTCTAGAGTCACAGAACTTACGGAGTAAAGGAATTTATTGATGACTTACAGTCTGCAGCCCAATTCCCAACAATGGTTCAGTAGTAGCTGTGAATGGAAGTCCAAGGACCTAGCAATTACTCAGTCCCACACGGTGAACAGGCGAAGGAGTGAGTGCTGGTCTCCTTTCTTCCAGTGTCCTTATATAGTCTCCAGCAGAAGGTATAACCCAGATTAAAGGTGTGTGCCATCACACCGTTAATCCCAGATGATCTTGAGGTCAGGGATCTCTGTCTTAATCTCACACCTTTAATCCATAGCCGGAATGCTATCAAGATTTCCATACCAAGATCCAGATCAGAGACTTCTATTTCCAAGCCTCCAGGTTAGGGTCACTGGTGAGCCTTCCAATTCTGGATTGTAGTTCATTGCAAACATAGTCAAGTTGACAACCAGAGATAGCCACTACACAGATATATTAAACAAGTCCATGTGAGACTTTGAAACTCATTGCCTCTAAGGAAAATGTCTTCTTCATAAAATCTCAATTAAAAACAGAAGTAACAATGTTAGAAGAAATGTGGATTGCACATACACTGTTAGTGCGATGAAATCTTTCATTCTAAGTTTATTTGCCATTTTATCAAAGCATTAAACTGGGACTTTACTATATTATCAGTAAATCTACTCTTCAATATACCCCAAAAGAAATAAACAATGGATCCACATGAAAAGATAAGAACATTTACAATGATAGCATTCATAAAACTTCCCAAATGGAACCAATAGATGCTATGCCATAGCTGAGCTTGAAATAACTTTGCCATAGGGTCACATATGCAATTTAAAGCATAAGTAATATCCATACACAACAACTGATAAACAAAAATATATATTAGCTGTTAGGAGCTGGAAAAGAAGAAAGTATGCTGATGTGTGTGTAATATTTGTTTTTATAATGAAAATATTCTAATCAAAACAGCAGTGATTGAGAAACTAGGGAATATGAAAAATTACACTGAAATCCAAATTCAGAAGGTTATATGGACTATCATTATTAATCAAAAACCTATCAAAATAATGTCAACTCAGTCTTCTTTTTTGTTGAATTTCTTCTTATAATTTTCATGTATGTGTACTGTATTAATATAAATCTCCCTTCTCCTCCATTCAGCAATCCACCATTCGCACTCAATTTGATGGTCCTTCATTTCTTAATTAATACTCTTGCTCACATACACATATGCACACAAATAAATAAAACTTGCAGAGTCCCTGTAGTAGTTTTTCACATAAGATATCAATGCTGACCACTCACTGTTGAGCTACCAATCAAGAACTCATCTTTGTAAAAAAGAATTCTTCTCTTGGAAGTCATTAATTACCTTTAGATCTTCATGTAAGGTCATGGCTTCATGGGATTTCCCCCATCCTCATTGGCACTACAAATGCTGTAACTGTTTAGGTTGTTGACTTTCATGATTGTAGCTTTTCTGTCATTATTGGTCCTCTGACTCCTACATTTTCTCTCTTCCTTCTCAAGGACGTTCCTAAACCTTATGTACAGGCTCTGTGCTATAGATATTGGAATTGGATTGATTCACTCAGGGTCAGTTTTTTTTCCATTTTTTTGACTAATTATGGTTTTTGATAATAGTCTTTTGTTCTTGAAGGAGCTTCTTTGATGGGAAATTAAAGTTACATTTCTTTGTGGGTATAAGGATAAATATGCTGAGTTAATAAAATGGTGGATTTAGGTCCTTCTATAAGATCCATAACTTCACAAAACGAGTAGCTGATTAGTTTTCCAGTAACAGGCATGATTTCCTTCCATTTGAGCAGACATCTAGTCCAGGTAGAGTGAAAATATTTGATTACTACTATTACAGTCTTAGGGTTGTTATGATATGTTATGTTGGCTGTTATGGTACACTAGGTAAGGACAATTGGTTGCTTTCTTCCATCAAAGGCTTAAATAGCACTTTCTAGTAACTTAAAAAACAGTCTTTAGGGAAGAGGATGCCAGGTCAGACCAAACTCAGGGGCTTCTAGACTCTGTGTCTGAACTGCAAAGTGTCTTCAGCAATGAAATGTTACCTCATTTTGGGGGACCCTTTGGCAGTCCTGATGCCATAGCAAACTCCAGAAGAAATTTGTTATGCTTGTTATTGAGATTTTTAGACAATCTCTGGCTTTTATGAGGAGCTTTATTCCCTCAGGAGATATAAACTTTTATGTTTATTTAAATTGTTTAAGCTAAAGATTTAAACTATGTATATATGTATATACACTTACAGAGACTCAAAAATACATCTACTAATTATATTATATATAGTATAGTATAGTATAGTATAGTATAGTATAGTATAGTATAGTATATAAAATTTCAGCTAAATATAAAATTGTGTGATTTCCCCATGTACATATAAACTCTTCTTTCCTTCAATTCCTCTTGGATAATTCCCCTTTTTCTTCTACAACTACCACCAACCATCGTTTTTTTCCAATTTCATCTTCATGTCATCTGTATCCTGCTAGTCCACTGTCTAGCTCTACGACCCATAGTTATGTCTGAATTTCTTATTTTCTTCTGTTACTCTGACCTATGTGGTCTCATCAGGAGACTTGGAACTAGGAACCACATATGAGAAAGAACATTAGATGTTTGTCTCTGGGTCTCCTTTATAAAAACCCAGTATAAATGTTTCTAGTTCTTCCAGCTGAATGCTCAACTATTGTGTATTTATTTCCATTGTCCATTCATCAGCTAAGGATATTTAGAGTTTTTAAATTTCTAGCCATCTTCTTTCATATTCTCTCTCTCTTTCTCTCTCTCCTTCTCTCTCTCTCTCTCTCTAAATGAGAACTAAAGAACTAACCTTATGAATTACATAGCTTCATCTTTAACACTTTATAATACCTTGTCTTTGTTTTTGAGGGGAACTCCTACATGTGATTCACAAATGTTATCTATGATAATATTGTGTAACCATGTTCTCATTTTGGACTTAAATCTAGTGACCTCTACACACACACCCCTTTCACATACAGAATATTAGCACTCTTTGAGACCATTTCAGGGGAGTTCAGCTCTTCATGCTTATTTCCGTCTAATGACCTATGTCTCTAACCTACAATGTTTTCTAACTTTAGATGATAAAATGGTTATCTTCTATAAAACCTGTGTTCTAGTGTGACAGTTTTTGCCAATCTTGCCTATAAACATCAGACGTATAGAGATGCAAATATGATATATGGTTATATTTGGCTGCATGTAAACTGCTTTAATCATCTAAGTCTTCATAGGCACAAATAGCAATAACTGACAAAATGCTTCTATTATAAATTAATTTCTGCTTAATAGAATTACTGGTGATGCTAATAAAACTTTTACAGCATCAGGGGCAGGAGAGATGGCTCAGTTATTAAGAACTTGTGCTTGTCTTGTGGAAGACCTGAAGTAAAATTCTTGCATGCATATTGTCAGTTTATAACCACTTATAAATCCAGCTCCATGGGGTATCCAATGCTTTCTTTCTCTAAAGGGATTTGTATTCATAGACACTCACCCACTGACTTACCCACAAGAACATAACTAAAAAATAAAAATAAAAAATTTCCCAGGATTATATATCTCAAAATATTATCGAGAACCCAGGTTTACTTTTTAAAATAATTATATTTCCATGATAATGCCAGGAATTTTAAAAATCTTTTTGTATATTTGACTATTTGTCTATCATATAGTTTTATTTTATCTTCAGCCAGTGATGAAATTTCATATTTTCATAGCCCTGTTTGAGATAGGTTAAACAGTATATTTTGTTCCACATTGTAAGGAATTTGAGGTCATTCATATATAACCATAATTACATTAAATATTTCTTTCCCATGCACCATTTGACATATGCATTTCACTGTATTTTGTACAGTACCAAATACAGAATACATATTTATATATTGAATGGCTTCATAGATGTAAGAAGAGAGTGCAGAAAGACCAACTGCAAAGTTCCTGATTACTTAGACACATAAAAAGTACTACTTTTTGTAACATGAGTTAACTCATTTAAGGTACTTTAGTCACCTGCTGTAGCTCAGCAGACAGAAAGATATTCTTGCATTGCATACTTGGTTATTTAATACTATGCATAATGATTTAATTTTTAAAACCCGAAGAAATGATCACGGGTACTTTAGCACATTTAACACATATGTCAGTTGTACCTGTAGTCATTAGCAGGTTTTTGATTCTATTCTTCCTATGTACAGAAAAATAACACTGACAATGGCAAGTCAAGTTGCTGCCTAAAGGACTGTTGCTTTTTTGTTGTTATTGTAAGATGTCAATGTTCAAAATATATTCTTTTAGTGGATTAATGTTGGGGAAAAAAGGAATATTATAATAAACTCATGTATAAAGTATGTTTTCTAGTTTCAGAAATGTGAAAATAACAATTTTTGTTTTACTTAATATTCAAAGGAACACTCTATTAGTAGCTATTTATTTAAGACTACACTAATATTTCCCCCATTGTGTGATATCTTTCAGAGGACAGAAGTTTTCAACTTGATTTTTCATAAGTGGAAAATCTTAAGAAAATAGTAACTGGTGCTGGAGAGATGATTCAAAGGTTATGAGCATGAGCTGCTCTCTTCTGGAGACCTGGGTTCAATTCCCAGCACTCATATGGTTCCTAACAAGTTATAACTCCAGTTCCAGAGATCAGCACCATCTCCTGGCTTCCATGGAAACCAGCACACACAGAGACACACAAAAACCCACAAATAAACATACACACTCTCACACACACACAGACAAAATGCACATAGGCATGAAATAAGAAAATAAAATAAAAGGATGGCAATTGTGTAAATATATTTGTAGAAAATACACAGAAACTTAACAGGGTAAGACTCATTGATAGATTTAATAAATGATTTTCTCTTCTGCTTATAGAATTTTCAGTATAAGAATATGAATACATACATGTTTTACTTTAATGTTACGAGCATTTAGAAATCCAGGTTCATTATCTGGATGAACATATATTTTTCCAGAGTCAACACTTATTATTCTAAGAGGCAAAACATGATGAAATTTTTCCCTGGACACTTGCTAGAGTTGCATCCCTGAGAATTCCAGGTGGAAGAGGCCCACTTTAGAATCATTCATAAGTTGAATTGCACCAGATTTTGAACTATTTTTGAGTAGGGAGTAGGAGTGAAAAGGAGTCAAGAAGTCCCCTGAGAGATGTGAGAAATATATGTACAATTTCTGCTTCACCAACAAATCAGTGATCTATTCAGAAGGCCTGATGGAAACACATTTAACTGAAATGAAGTTAAAAACAACTGGTCGTATTTCTTCAGAATAATCATTTCAAGAAGGCTTTTCATTTTATTGTTTCATAATTTTTCAAAGAAAAAATAACAAATTCAATAAGATTTTCCACCTCTCTACCATACAAACTAAAATGATCTAATGACTCAAGCATTTTTGCTGATATATCATATCCACTGTATTAAATTTTATAAAATAAATCTAAAATATCAAATTCATAGAATATGTACCATTGACATATTAAATTATCAAAGAGAGGAACATGGGAAGCCAACTTTAGTGATGAGTTGTTTATGCCTCATCATGTCCTTGTTTATTCGTCTACCTATTTTGTAGAGGAAGATAAGTAATTGTTGAGCTTTCAAGAAAGCAATTTCTGTGTTTTCTATTTCTTCTCTTTCCCTTTTTCTACCCATTCAAGAACATCTAATATTTTATGTTTCACTTAACTTTTTATATATGGGTTCAGTTCTCAAAAGCCACCCAACATGTTATTTTTTCTAATGTACTGAACATAAACCAGATCATACAAAATGTGAGAATACAGTATTCACATTTTAGAAGTGAAAACTTCTGCTTCTGTTACATGAAGTTTCCATTTTTAATTGTAAAATGATACTAGTGAATGCCTTGTTTTAAAATAGAAGAGTTCACAATGCCCAGTCTTTTTAAAAGTCACTTGACTAATTAGTGTTAATCATTAGAACATCTTTATTTGGCGCATGTTTGCTTTGCAGCTCTTAAGCGTAGGGTTTATCCAGAGAAAGTGATCTCAGTTTAGAAACATGCTCATTCCTATTGGTTAAAGCAACAAAAGAAAACTAACCACATCAAGAAAACAAACAAAGAAATAACCCCAACCAAATAACAGATATCCAGAATAAAGTTTGAATGATGATGGCACATTAATGAATAGATCCTATTTGGATTTGTTTATTTCTTTTTTTTTCCAGTAAATTAGTGATAAACACTAAGTATATGAAGTTTTAAAAGGAAAATACTGATATTTAAGTAAATTATACAAGAGTTCTAGGGAATGGTGATATACTTCACTAGCTTAAGTGTTAGCCTGGTCTGTGCAAGACACCAAGTTCAATATTTGATACTGCATGGATATAAGTACCCAAGTCCTAGCTTCGACTTCCTGATCCCTGTGTCATACCACTTGATCAGGTAGATCGACCAGCACCTCTCCCGATCTTTTGCACATATTCCATCTATACTGACTCCATGCAAATTGTTTCCCTTTTAAAGTCAGTGTTTGCTATTCACTCACCCTTAGGCTCATAGAATGATTATATTCTGTTAAATTCAAGTTAACTAGAAGACATGTTCAAAGTTTAACTGCTAATCAGAAATTCCTAATGCTTCCAAATATCTATGAAGATAAATATATCCCCAAACCAGTTATAACAAGTCTTAAATAAAATATTTTCAATAATTGAATAGGCAAACCAAACATGGTCTTTACTTTGCTCTTTATTGATCATAAATAATACCAAACAGAATTAAATTTTAAGTGTGTTCTTGAGTCCTGTATCAGTGTTTAAGTAAGTTCATATTTTGCCATTTTAGAGGATCCAAATTCTGTTTCTTTTAATTACATCTATTGTCACACAACTGCCTATAATGGTAGCCTCAGATGATCCTATACCATCTTCTGGCCCCTGTTGTACCTGAATTAATGAGTCATACAGAGATACATAATTAAAAGTGTATAAATCTTAAAACATAGAAAACTAAAAATTGAAACAAACTTCACATTAAGTTCTTGCCCTTGTATCCATAGAATAAGGTAAGAACTTCAAGCCACATCTAGGAAGCTTCTTGTTTCAATAGATCTTAACTAATACAGAGACTAACAGCTCGTCAATGTGCAGTGAATAAGACTATGTATAACTCAGGTCTATATGTGTCATCTCTATTATACTCTCCTCTTTATTGTAGGAGGCTTGGAGATTATTGTACTAAAGAGAACAGAAAGATTTTAATAACCAGTGGTAGCATAAATCTATCTATCTTTAGATATAATATTAACTGTGACTAATAGGGATATAACTTACATTTAGCAGCTATATGCTTAACACTCAGGCAAATTATTAAAAACTCCAGTATGGAAGAAGGAAGGTGTTCTTATTCCTAGCTGAAGAGCTGACAAACTTATGGTTGCTGTTGGAGTGATAGTTCTTTCTCTAAAATATATTCCCAGAGAGGCTATACATGCTCTAGTAGATTGTCCTACATCTATTAGTGCAATGCAGATAGCACTTATTTAACTATGTGTGTGTAAAAAAAAATGAGCACATGTTGGAAAAAATGATGGGCAGAGAGGGAAAGATTTGCAGGAGAGAGAAAGATGGGCAGAAGTATCCATGAAAATTTTAAACAAAATTTAATTTTTAAAAAAGCACATATAAAATATAATATAAGGCAGTAACACATAGATTAATTATAATTAATTTAAACTTGATATATCATTTTATTTTATCACTTTTGAAAGGAAAAATAAGTGAGACACTTACCTTAAAATATATGTATATATTTACATATATGTACATACATACATATATGCATATTGTTAAGAAAAGTATATTAGTCAGGGTTCTTTAGAAAAATAAAGTGTATATAATTGGAGTATTAAATTTGGTACAGAATACCTGTTCACCAGCTAACACACTAAGTAAAATAAGATAGGAATGAGTGATGTGGATTTCTTGAGAAAGTGAGAAAGATATCTTCTGGTTTAGGTTTCTATCGTAGTGATCATTATTACTTATGAAAGATACACAATAAAATTGTTGTTCATCATTTATGTAAGTAGTTCTACTCTGTGAGAGAAGTTAGAATCAAGAATAAAAGAAAGAAAGAGGAAATGAGGGTGATAAATTTTGGATGCTATTTTCACAAACTTGCTGCACATCTGGAAAATAGGTAATATTCATAATTTCTACTTTGAAGATTTAAATGATGTTATACTTTTAAATCAACCCAATCCAAAGGCTGACATGCAACACAGTTAACAGTTTAATGGATTAAAACAACAAATGGAAACTTTGTCAATTAAATTTGAACAGTTGCGGGAGACATTATTCAAAGACAAAGCCATTATTTTTTGCTGAAATATTGTCACAATCTCCTTTTTGTATGTGTGTCAGTGATACCTCTGCTTTTGGTATTTTCTGTCATCCTCAATTCTAGACTCATCCTTAAATGATCTGTAATTTTGATTTTTTTTTTTTGTTGTTGTTGTTAAAACAACACTGTTACTTGGGATGGGTTTTAATACTGCTGCAGGCACTGTTGTTTGAGCATTATTTGTATTTATATCTACTCAAACCTATGTATGGGCATGGAATTTCCTGAACCTAACAAAATTTTTCCCATCCATTTCATATTCAACTCTCATTCATTCTCAAATTTCAGCTCCACCTTACATTACTCAGGAGAGCCTAGACTTGCCCCTTCTGACTTTTGGAAGTGAACATATCAAACAATTTTATATTACTGCGTGCTACAGGATTAGAGGCTCTCTTGTTACCATCCAGTTATTATGCTATTGTTTCACATACCTATGTACAATGATCTAGATAGCATTTGTTGTTTCCCAAAACTTCCGGTAACACTGGCAGTGATAGTTTCCTCACTAATGTGAACAAATTGTCACCTCAAAGCACAGTTAGTTAAGAGAACTATTATTTATTAATAATTCAAATTCAACTTAATATAAAACAGTTTAATAAATGTCACAGTCTTCTAAGTGTTATCATAAATACTCATATAATTAGAACAGAAAACATAGTTTTCTTAGTTAGGGTTCTTTTGTGAAGATACACCATGATCAAGGCAACTCTTATAAAGTGAAAGATTTAATTGGGCTAACTTACATTTTCAGAGGTTTAGTTCATTATCATCATGGCATAAATCATGGCAGAATTTGGGCAGACATGATGCTGGAGGAACCAAATATTCTATGTCTTGATTCACAAGTGGCCAGGCAGAGACTCTCATTTCATACTGGGCAGAGCCTGAGGATAGAACTGAAAACGCATCTATAGAGTACCACAATTCCTCCAATAAAACCCTACCTCCTCCAATAAGACCACACCTGCTAAAAGTGTCACTCCATATGGTTAAGTATTCAAACACATGAATCTATGGGGGATCAAACCTATTCAAATCATCACATCTGACACTCTGTCTCCTCTAGACTTTTATCCAAAACATACTACAAAATTCATTCGATCAAATTTTAAAAGTCCCATACTCCTTCACAGTCTCGACAATGTTTAAAAGTCCAAAGTTCAAAATCTATCCAAAGATTCATGCAATCTCTTACTGTAATTCAAAATCAAATGTAAAATCAAAATCAAAAAGGCATATATTATGCTTCCATTATGTAATGGAACAGCATATACATTAGTATTCCAAAATCTAGGGAAGGAAGCATAGTGAGGACACACTGGGTCAAAACAAGACCAAAAACCAGCTGGGATAACTCTTGAAATTGCACAACTCCATGTCTGATATCCTACAACTTTCATCTTTGTTAGATACAACATAATTCTTTCTCTTGGACTGTTTCCACTCCCTGTTAGCAGCTTTCCTTGGCACATATCCCATGGCTCTGGCATCTTTCATATTTGTGGGTCTCTCATGTATTTTCAACTTCTCAGCTTCTTGTTCCAATGTGTGGAAGTCACACATGATTTTCCGGGCTTCTCCATAGAGCTTAGGTCACATCTCCAGATAGACACTCTGTAGCACTCTAGGCTTTGACTCACTCCACTCCCCATCTGCTGCTGTTATCTCCTAGTACTGGCACCTCCAAGATCCTGGATATTCCACTACAATTATGTTACACTTTAACCAATAGAATTCCACAGTCCATCTTTCTTGTGCCAGGCATCAACTTCAACTGCTACTGAGACTGTACCTTCACCAATGGTCATTACCAGCCTCACACAGTGTTAAGCCTCAGATTTTCTCCATGAACCCTCAAAATTGATACAATCTGAGTGATTCATTACCAAGTCCAGCTACAGCATAAGAAACAAACTTGCCTATCTCTGGAACATAGCCTCTAGTGCTCTTAGAAAACACTTTCCAGAATATTCACCTTAGTGATGCTGGTCTCTTTAATCACTGCTAATTTATTAGATTTGGCTAACCAGCATCATTTGTTCCACTAACCCCTTCTATTCTCGACTCTAAACCAGAGCAGCATGACCTAAGCTGCAGAGTTCTGCTAATTACTGGGGTTAGAATATGGTCCCCTTGTTATTTTATGTCTTCACCCTCTTTCTGTATTCAATATTGTCCTTTACTTCCTAAGCTTTCTTGTCCTGAAACTTGTGCTGTAGAATGACCTTGAACTCAAAAATTTGCTGCTAGTCTGTCTCTTGGGATAAAAAGTGTGTACCACCATGGCTCAATCTAAGCTTTTCTTAAATTACTTACTTTGACAACTGAGAATAGCCATCATAACCCATCTCTTGTCAAATTGAAGCACAATAATACCTTCTTACATCCAACTGAAAACAATAGCTCGGTCTTAATAATGCCTAACATGATACAACTCTCTTTTGTTCAACTACAAGTGCATAAACAATAAGCTTAGTGTGGTTGGATCTTTCCCAGAGGCTACTACTTCCTTAATTCCCACTTAATATCTTTCAATACATGATTTAGTTCTAGTCCACTGCCTGGTGACCCTTTAATTTTTTTTTATTTTTGCTTTATACATTTTGTATTTTTCCTTTCTCAATTTTCTATGTCTCATCATAAAGCTCTTTGCAAGAGTAAACGACAAGACAGTCTGTGCTAGGTTGTTTTAAGATTTCCTTTGTCAATTATTTAGTTTAAATCTTCACTTTAACCTCAGACAGACTCTTTAGACAAGGGTAAAAACCAGTCTCATGTTTACCAAAATATTATATGAATGATCTCTAGGCAACATATGAAAACTCTTTTCTTCTGAAATCTCTTGAGCCAGATCTCAAGAGTTCAAATCAAACTCAGCATCAATGTCTTCCATATTCCCACTAATATGGCCCATTAAGTCCCACTTAAAGTATTACACTGCTTTGAAAATCCAAAATCCCTAAATCTACATCTACATTCCCTTAAACAACAATATCAGCCATGCCTATCACAACAAGAACCCAGTCCCTAGTAACAACTTCTGTCATAGTTCAGATTCAATTGATGTGAAAATAAAACACAATCAAGGAAAAACTCTTATAAAGTCAAACATTTAATTATGGTTGGCTTATAGTTTCAGAGGATTAGTCCATTATCATCATGGCAGAAAGCATGGCAGTATATGGGCAGATATGGTTCTAGAGAAGCAAAGAATTCTACATCTTTATCTGACAACAGCCAGGAGAATGCACGAGTTCCACATGGGGAATATCTTCAGCTTAGGAAAACTGAAAGCTACCTTGTACAGTGTTGTACTTTCTCCAAAAAAAGCCACAGCTCTTCTAGTAGCGCCACATCTCCTAAGATTGCCATTCCCATGGTCAAGCATTCAAACACATAAATCTTTGGGGAACCAAACCTATTCAAATCACCACAATAAACTTGTTAAGCATGGAAATGCAGCACATTTGACTGGTATTGGCCAGAATTTAACAAGGTTTTAAAAAAATAACACAAGCTCATATTCCAAAGATGACTGCATAAGACTTTAAAGAAGGGTATTGGATACACAGATATGAAGTGTAGAATAAGTGTACCTCAGAAGTACAGAATCTGTAGTTTAGAATAAAATGTACTCTCTCTAGAAGTAATAATGTCATAACTTACACCCCAACATTCCTTCCCTTCACCTCCTACCTTACCTACTCATATGCACACATAAACACATGAACATATATAGTTAGCATAAAACTGCATTAAACATCTAGTGTACTTTAATTATCAACAATCAAATTCTCATTTGAGATTTATTCCCTAAAAGATAATTTAGATTGTTCACTACTCCACTTAAAAAATCTTTATTTTCTAAAAACTGTTCATCTATGTTTTCCTTATTTCAGAATTTCAACAGGGTATAATTTGAAAAACAAATATTCTCTTTTTTTTCTTTGTATTGATTTTTTCAAGACTAATTAAAGCAAATGAGGCATAAAAGAGAAAGAATATTAGCTTCTGACTAATAGCTTCTAAATTGAAAAATACAAAAAAAAGGTATTTTGGAATACTTGAAGTCTAGTCTAAATAACAAACAGCTTAAAATGTATTCTGCTTTCTTAATTATACTTGCTAACTAAAATTGGATTTGTGGATTAGAAATCAGAAATTACTTTGAGAAACAGGTAAAATAAAATCATAAGTCAAGATAAATCATTTATTTAGA
>LR751063.1:162369-225707 GCA_902729485.2 Mus minutoides | reverse complement strand
CATCTCTCCAGCCCCCACGCCTTTTCTTTATTTGGCATTCTATACCCAGGATAGCGTCTCCGAATTGAGGTGTATAGTTCAGGCCTGTTCTAGTTCACGTTGGCAAGCTAATTTCCTCTAGAGTTAAGCAGTCAGCCTGCACTCAGTTGTATGGGGGGAGGGAATGCCTCGTATGCCCTCAAACAACAGGAATTAGCAGAAACTCGTTTTGCAAATATAATTGCTTTCCATTGCTGTGGTAAGCACCAGGACCATGAGGAACTTGGGGAGGAAAGGACTTATTCTGCTTCCATGTCCAGATCACAGTTCATCAGTGAGGGAAAACAGGGCAGGAACCACGGAAGATGGCCTCTCATTGGCTTTCTAAGGCTCACAGTCAGCTACCTTTTTTTTTTTTTATATATATATATATTTCCAAGGGTTGCCTGCCCAGGGGTAGGTAGCCATGCCACAGTGAGTTGCCTTCCCACCCCATCAATCAGTAGTTTAGAAAAGGCCCCCATAGATTTGCCTGCAGGCTAACAGGATGGAGGCCGAGCCTCAGCTGAGGTTCTCTCTTGCCGGATGATCCTACCTTGTGTCAGGCTGACCAGCTAATCAGCACAATGAGCTGACCTGTTGTTTTAATTCACAGGACATGGCAGAATGTGCGTAGCCATCTAATGTCCTTTGTGAGACACATGGGCCGTTGATCGGTTCCAGCTGAGGAGTCGTCTCTCTGCCTCACAGGATGTCCGGCCCCCTCCTCTACCTTTGATAGAAATGCCCACAGCTCTTGCTACCAGATTCTCAAATGGCTGATGTCTCCAGTGTTCTTTAGGAGAGGTAGACACAGGTATTACTTGGTGCTTACCAAATGCACCACATATTGCATTTGTATATAACGTGCTAGCAGACTTAGAAAGGTTCCATGCTTTCCCAGTGTGGGAGCAGAGATACAGTGAGACTTAATTTAGACTTGGCTGTTGATTCTTTTTTTTTTTTTTTTTTTTTTGAGGCAGACCGGTCCTTGTGGCATGCATTATATTTTCAGTTGTAGCAGTATTTAAAGATTGAGCAGTTCCACATAGAAGTCTAGGTTTCTGGCCCTTTTCTCTTTTCTTTTCTCTCTTCTTTTCTTTTCTTTTCTTTTCTTTTCTTTTCTTTTCTTTTCTTTTCTTTTCTTTTCTTGTTGAAGCATCGCTGTGAAGATCCAAGGAGTTAAATGTGGCAAAACACTCGGGAGTCCATCCCACAGTAAGCACATGCATGCTTCATAAGCACAGTTGCTATCATGTCAACTGTGGCATGTATGTTTGCTTCTGTTAGACCAGATTCTCCACAAGGCATGCTTTAGGGTTGTCTCCCTTTTGGATAGACTGTTATTAACATCTAGTGGGTAGGGGCCACGATGGGTGTTAAGCATCTGATGTCTAAGACCATGCTATTCCTCCAGCTGCTGAGTATTCTGACCTTAGACCCTGAAGTGTCAGGGTCAAGTACCCTGCTTACATACCGAAGCATGTGACCCTTGGTGTGGCTTCACCCGTCACTCTGGTCTTACCAACACTTCCAGGGGCTGCCTGGGATTTTGTAGAATTACCATCATCAAGGGACTTCCTTACTCAGCTGGGGGACAGTTGGGGGGTGGGCTGTGTGAACCCCTTCAGCACATTCATGCGGTGTCCTCCTCTGACATATGATATGTCCAGCTCTGAGTCTCTCAGTCCACTGAACTCTGATCTTTCCTGACGCTATCTGTCCTTTATCCTCCTGAAAGCAGCTGCGTAGATCTGTGTCGCTGTCATCTTCCAGATATGGTCATGGAAAGCTGCAGAAGTGAAGTCACCTGCACGGGGTCATTTGGGTACAGCTGCAGAGCATCCACCTCTCTCAACAGCTGCCTGTTCTGCCACGGGGCGAATCAGGCGTGCTTCTTTGACTATGGAAGTTGAGATGACCTCCTCAGACATGTCTTGTCTCCTGCTGGTCAGAGACCCAGTTCCTGAGTCCTGTTCCCCCTGCCCATCTTTTTCTGGTCTGCTTCCCTCCTGGGTGGTCTCCAGTCTCTAGACATTCACCCACTAGCCCCCTTCCTCACCTCTCACCACCATGCTACTACCCAGGGAGGCTGTCTCTCTCTTGCCAGCACTACTGACGCTGGAGGGGCTTCCCAAAACCCATGTGGCTTTCATTTTCCAGTGACTGGTTTTCAGTGGAATCTCATGAAATTTGGCTCACTTGAAGTTTTAGCCTTGGTTCTACATCCCCCCCCTCCCCCCATCCCTGAGCCACAAAGCCATACCATTCTGGGGAGCAGAAGTTATGAGAAAGTTACAGTCGGTGTCAGTGGCCTGAGGAAAGACACTTAACCCTTTCTGGTCCTGTGCCCTCCCTTATAAAATGAGGATGTTGAACTCAACATCTCTTCAAACCTAATGCCATTGATGGAGTGTGCTTATAGTATGCACTGTAAAGACAGTAGCTTTCTCCCTCTGGCAGGGAGATAGTGCTGCTTACAAGCTACGGAGTAGCCCTATTCTCCACCCAGCTCAGGTACCCCCTTCATGTTTTTTTGTTTTGTTTTTTGAGGCAGGGTTTTTCGGTATAGCCTTGGCTGTCCTGGAACTCACTTTGTAGACCAGGCTGGCCTCGAACTCAGAAATCCGCCTGTCTCTGCCTCCCGAGTGCTGGGATTAAAGGCGTGCGCCACCACGCCTGGCTTTTTGTTGTTGTTGTTGTTGTTTTGTTTTTTTGCCCCTTCGTGTTTTTGTTTTGAGATGGGGGTCTCATTATGTAGCCCTAGCTGTCCTGGTATGTAGATCAAACTGGCCTTGAACTCATGGAGATCCACCTGCCTCTTCCTTGAAGTGCTGGGGTTAAAGGTATGTGCCGCCATGCACTCCTCCCTGGGTTTTAAGAGGACTCACTCATCAGACCTTCTGTTAACAGTGTACACAGTGTCAGCATCGTTATGCTCATGTGGCTGTTGGATACCTGACTTAGAGCGGCGACAGGCCACTCACCCACAGTGATAGATGTGGGGTCTTTGTGGGCATATCTATGGCCACCTCACCTGTGTGGTCCTGCAATTCCTGCACTGTGCAGTGAGGCCACGTAAAATTGTGGCCTTCCCGTGTTTGCTTCCCTCCTTCTACTAAGATCAAGGTTATATATATAGTTGACAATGACATTAGAAACTCAGCCCCTGGCTCCTGTCATAGGAATAATCATTTGTACCCCAGTCCCTGCTGGGTGTGACTACTCAGAAATCTTAATAGAAACAATGACAGAGCCGGGTGTGGTGGTGCACACCTTTAATCCCAGAACTCGGGAGGCAGAGGCAGGTGGATTTCTGAGTTCGTGGCCAGCCTGGTCTACAGAGTGAGTTCCAGAACAGCCAGGGCTACACAGAGAAACCCTGTCTCAACCACCCCCCCCCCAAAAAAATAGAACCAATGATGTCATGATAACAGCAGGAGCCACTTCAGGGCCCACTGTATTTCAGGGTCATTAATTTTTAGGGCCATTATTAATATAAAGAAAAACTACTACTTTGTTAGTATTATTTCCCTTAAGTCTTGCCTCAGGCATGCCTGGTAGTTAACTGTTGTCCCCATTGTATAGTTCTGAACACTGAGGTATATGGAGAAGACTGTGTGGTTCACAGGAGACAGGAAGGACATCTCCTCAAACCAGGGGGGATTCTTAAGGTATATTAAAGGAGACATGTTGCCTTGGTAGTTGTTAAGGGCAAAGTGAGAACATGGTAGAAGCCAGGAAACTGGGACAAGATGTGTCTCACCGGCCAACCCATGTACTTTTTTTCCTATGTGTCCCTCAGATACCCTGTTACATGGATACAGTCTTCCCTTCATGCCACCATTAGGTACCAAGGTCAGGGAGGAGTGAGGGGACCCAGGTTTCTCCCAGTTTTCAATCCCTGCCCAGGATCTGCAGAGCCTGGCAACTGGATGCACATGAGCACACATGCATGTATGTGTGTATTTGTGTGCATGGTGGGGAGAGGTACAGGAGTAGAGGGGTGACAGCAAAGGCACTGTCCAAGCTCTGGAGTAGGTCGCAGTCCTTGCCTAAGTATGGCTCCTGAGACCCTGTGTGGCACACCCCTCCTCTGAGCACAGTCTGAGTCTCTGCAGTGGGTGTCCCTGCCAGCTTCTCCTCCTTGCTGAATCCTGAGGGCACTGCTAAGGAGATGGTCTTTCTGTGGAGACCTTACAACCTGGAGAGAGCATAGTTGCGTGGCACATGATAGTCTGTGGCTTGTCTGCTGTGATGCACAGGGTGGCTGTCAAGACTTTGCTGTCCCCTCTGCTGTTCTCCAAGCACACATTGGCACCAGTCCCAAAGGTTCCTCAGCAGCATCTGGAAAGGTGGGACCTTGGGTAGCTTGGTGGCTGGAGGCAGGGAGGGGTTATGGGGGGAGAGAGAGAGAGAGAGAGAGAGAGAGAGAGAGAGAGAGAGAGAGAGAGAAAACAAGCCCTCCCCGGTCCTGTCATGGTTTTTGGTGGTGGTAGGTTTTTTTTTGTTGTTGTTGTTGCTGTGTGGGCTGGTATCTTTTTCCTTCTTACTGTTAATGACACCCTCACTACGTGGCAGGCACTTTGTAAGTCAGTTTTTAAATCCTGTGGACTTGAAAGTGCCTTGCAATCCCTATTTTACTGCCAAGGGAGCTGGAGTTCAGAGAACAGTGGATTCAGATCTGGTTCACAGAAGAGTGCGGTTCTTAACATTGTATTACTCCATGCCCCCCTATGCCTGGGCTTTATGGCTACTGCTTGTAGGGTACTTTAATACTTTGGATGGGTTCAGGGCACTAAGCTTTGAGACTTTGGGGACTCGGGCTTTTATTGACTTTTCCTTACAAAGCTTATTAGCCCCAGAGCTTTGTCCTGGAGACCTGAACAAACACAGGTGTTGTTCTGGCCGCCCTCAGCTTCCCCAGGAAGTGAGGCTCGCTAGCTCCTTTCTACAGCCTTCTGCCTTTCACCAGCCAGCCGTCTTCTTACAACAGCCTCTTCCTCCCTCAGCTCCTCCCCCCTCTTCAAGACTCACAGGCCTCAGCCGGGCAACTCCAGCTTGTCTTCCAGTTACTGGCACTGGCCACTTTCCCTGGAAGCCTTGGGAAGCCTTGGGCTGAGGGTTGAAGGGACTAAAGGTTGGAGGATGGGCCTGGACAGGGCTTAAGAACAAAGGTTTGGGAGATAGGAGACGGTGATCGTAGAATAAGACACTCCCATCCCTGGCCCCAGAGAATGTGCAGTCTGGTGGCTTAGGTCCAAAGTGAAGTATAGACAGGAGGCAGTTGGGAGAGATTGTGTAGAAACAGAGTAACTGCAGTTACTGTAAAGATCTACACATTCGCCGGGCGTGGTGGCGCACGCCTTTAATCCCAGCACTCGGGAGGCAGAGGCAGGTGGATTTCTGAGTTCGAGGCCAGCCTGGTCTACAGAGTGAGTTCCAGGACAGCTGGGGCTATACAGAGAAACCCTGTCTCGAAAAACTAAAAAAAAAAAAAAAAAGATCTACACATTCTGTGTAATATTTGAAATGTAACTCGGCGGGGGTGGGGGTGGGGCCACCTGGCGGGCCCATGCCCAGATGCCCTCCTGAGAAGTCACAACATGCAACATACCTAATATAAGGGAGGTTTGTTTGGGGGAAGGAGAGGGAGAGAAGGGGTAGAGAGAGGCAGACAGACAGGAGCAGAGCCAATGGGGCAGAGAATGGGGGACAGAGAATAGACAGGGGGAGGGGGAGGGAAAGAGACAGAGACAGAAAGACTGGCTAGGAACAGAAAAAGAAAAACAGAGCTGGGGTGGTGAGCATATCTTCATACCTCACCCATGCCTGGCAGCAGCAGGTAAAGATGGCAGGTGATGACATAAGCCATTGCTAGGTCCCTGGGAGGAGCCTAGCGGAAGTTCCTGTAAGCGAACATTCCTTCCTTCTTGTTTAATTAAAAATGAGCAGCTAGGAGGGTGTAACGGTGGGGCAGGAGTGAGCTTGTCCTATTCTTTAGACTCCTTCCTGATGACTGGGGGTGACCATGGCTTTGGGGACCCTAAGAAAATTGGAACGATGGCCATGTCCTGGAGAGCTGGCTGCTTCACTGCTGTTCAGGATCCATGAGAATATCTGCATCTGGGAAGTGCAGGCCCCGATGATACATCTGCCTGCGTAGACTGAGCACCCGTGGGTAGCTGCCCTGGAGTCATCCTGGATGCAGATGCTGAGTAAACACCTGGACCTGGCTGGACAATGGGATATATACATATACACACAAAGGGCAGAGGATAAAGTTAATGTGACCGTATGGAACAACCTCACTAAGAGTTCCTATGGATTCTGCTGAGTGGGCGGCCATCTTCCCCTGGTCCCTTCACATGGCTTGTACGCTGAGGATGGCCCAAGCCTGTTGAAGGCCTTTCGTAGAACAACTGTTAGGAAAGTGCGGGGTGAGGACCCTGGAAGCCACTGAGGCCTGTGGTGAGCACCTCAGAGACTACGGTAGCCCATGAGGAGACTGACCATCTGCTTGTCTTCCCTTTGTATTAGACGTTCACAGCCTGGTGCAACTCCCACCTGCGCAAAGCCGGGACACAGATTGAGAACATTGAAGAGGACTTCCGAGATGGCCTGAAGCTCATGCTGCTCCTGGAGGTCATCTCAGGTGAGCTGGCCCTGGCCCGTGACCCCGTAGTACCTCTGGGTTCTGTCCACATTCACGCTGGCCTCCCTGGGCACCAGGCACACACGTGGTGCATTTGCATATATATGCAAGCAAAATACTCATATAATAAAAAGTACAAAGAAAGGGAGAATTAATTAAGATCATCACTTTTAATTAAGTAGCATCATCACGATTAATAAAGTAGCACCACTTACTCTCATTCCTTGGAGGGATTACCCTAATGACCTTATTAGCCCCGTCTTACCACTTAGAGAATCACCATGCTGGGGCCAGCCAAGCTTCCAGGACCTGAACCACTAGGGGACAAACGATATCCAAATCGTGGCATTGGGCATGTCCTCTTGGGTGCAAAGCAGTAGCTGGCCCTCTGTTTTTTGCTACAGACTTCATCTTATCTTAAACCAAGCCTGGGACCACAGACTGCTCTGTTTGTTCTACCTTTCTTTCCAACTTGACATTTGCATTCTTGGCTGTCTGTTTCCTTCTTTCATGATCCCCTTCGAGCCCTTTGTCCTGTGGGCTTCTGGTGACTCCCACCTAGAGGAAACCACGGAAGGCCTTAAGGTTCCGTCCCCTCCTTGTCTCCTCCTCCCTGCAGTCCCGCTTTGTGAAACCGCCCCAGGCCTAAGATCCTCTGACAGCCCAAATATGGTCACGTTGTTCCCTAGCTGGGAAGGCTTTGTGCCTCCCGCGGGCTTCCAGTCCCAGGCCGGGCCCGCGCATTCCTTCCCAGAGCCCTTAGGATCATTTGAGAGCTGGCACCTGCTTTGTTTCCAACTGACTTTTCCCAAAAAGGTAGCGGACCTCAGGCCCTCCGCCACACTGGGAAGCTCTCCGTTTCCCCAGTTGACACGCCGTCCTGTTCCCTGTGTTTGCGTGACTTCTGACAGATCCATTTCTTTAAAAACAGCTTTTCATATTTCCTTTAGAGTGAAACCTGAGCAGGGCAAAATATACACAATGGAAAACATAATCATTTTGGCTTTTTTTTTTTTTTTTTAAAGGGGAGGGATTATTTATTTTGGCTCATGGCTTCACACGCGTCAGCCTGCTGTGGCAGGGAGGATGTGGTAGAGCGGATCAGTGGGCATCATGACAGCAAGAAGCCAAGAAAGGGGTTTGTGAAGAGGCTAGAGCGGGGGTCCCACCCCCCATGATATTCTTCCTCTGAGAGCCCCACCTTCTGCCTTCACTGTCCTTTAATGATGCCATCATATTATAAATCCATCAAGGCATTAACCTGTTGATTGGGTCGGATCCCTAATGATGTAATTATCTCTGAGAACACCCAGGCATGTACTTGACTAATCTTGGCATCTCTTAATCCATTCAAGTCAACACTTAAGACAGCAGCATCACAGGCTTGTCAACTTGACACCCTGAGCACATCACTTTAAATCATAACATTCCACCCCTGGACCCCAGAAGACGGCATTCAATTTATCTCCATGAGTTCCCATGGAGACTTGACAATTCCAACATTGTTCAGAAATCTAAGCCCAGAGTCCCTACCGAGACTCAAGGCAATCCCTTAGTTGTGAACCCCTGCAATAAATACCTCTAACATACTGTGGCACTAATGCGAAAGCTGGGGGAATAAGAAGGGAGAATAGTACTGAAATAACACCAGAACTCAAGAGTGAAGATTGTAGCCTGCATAATCGTGTCCAATCCCAGGGAGGTATGGTGGTATGATGTGAGCATCAGTGGGCTTGGGTAGCCCTTCCTTCCTCGTGCTTTTTCTCTTGTGTTGGCTGCATCCACTGCCTGAGGCTTTCATTAGCAGACATCCCATATTCCCAGCATGTTCAGCATCCGTGGGGTTTCCATTACAGTGTAGACTTCACCCCAACAGAGCTCTTTGTAGGTAATTCAACCGTGTTATACATTTCCCTGCCTCCCGGGCCTTCCTTTGAAATCTGGATAGACTTTTCCATAGCTCTGTAACTCTTGAATTCTGCACGCCTACAAAACCAGCATCATACCGATGGAGCCAAGCTTTCTGCACATCCCCCTTTCCCACACTGCAGTGGCCTCTGAGTGCCTGGATGCTGAACATAGGAAAATGCTTTCTGGAGCTCTGTCTTCTCTGCCTTACTTTTGTATTATTATTAATTTTTAGTCACCATATAAAGTAATAGGTCTCATTATATATGCATATGCCTGAATACTTTGTTCTGATTCATCTCCTTCCTCATTGGAGGGAAGGAAAATCTTTCAAACGAGTTTACAGTTTTATATCATGGAGCCTGTGATAGGTAGAGTTTGACCAGTTCCTTAGATGTCAAAGGTATCCTTATTAAGACATTTTCCTCCTAACCTAGTGTAAAGTGTTTGGCTTTTTGTTTTTGGTTTGTTTTGGTTTTGTGTTTTTAAAGAGAATAAGATATAGTTTATTCTGGAGCTGTTTTGAATGACCATGGCCCAGAAACACAGATTTAGTTTACCCCAGATTCTATACTGCAGCACGGATCGTGAAGTCTTTGTAGTTACACAGAACAAAGAAAGTCATAAATCAAGGCAATTTTAAAATATGTTGGTGGCTACATCAGACAGACACTTACAACAAGATGGGACAGACTTCTCTATAGGCCCGAGATGCTATCTGATGACATTCTAAGCTTTGATAGGAGCTAGTAGTCTGCTAAGTCAATAGTGTTCAAAAGATTTCTGTCAGTCACAAGTAGTTAGGTCCCACACAGTGGAGAAAGGACTTAGCTGGGGAAGGCAATTAAGAAAGAAACTCCTGGAGGATCTTATCAATACTGTCTGGGGCTTCTCCCCCCCCCCCCCCCCCCAGACAGGGTTTCTCTGTATAGCCCTGGCTGTCCTGGAACTCACTCTGTAGACCAGGCTGGCCTCGAACTCAGAAATCTGCCTGCCTCTGCCTCCCAAGTGCTGGGATTAAAGGCGTGCGCCCACCACACACGGCTTGGGGCTTCTTTTTGACGTCGCTGGTCTCCAACAGTCACATCCTGCCTGTCCACAGCTTTTAGCCTGCTCTTTTCCAGTGGAGGCTTTGGGTTTTCCAGATCGTTCCATACTGCTCTTTGCCCTTGATTCTCACTGTAAACCTTGCTAAGAGAACCTGCCAATAACTACGCCACAGCCTGAATGAGATGGATGCTGTCTTGAGATTTCATCAGCCCATTCCCCTTAAACACAACTTCCCACAGAGCTTCCTGTCCCCCTCAGAATAGACTAGTTCTTTGCTAGACTGTAACATGAATGCCTCTAGTCCATCCATGTGCCCTGGCCCCATCTGCCTGGTTTTGTTTCTGTTGCATTCTGGTCTTCTGACTCGCTCATTAATCTTTGCTTGGACTCCCCTGGCCCACATCTACTCCTACTTCCGTCTTGCTTCCATGCACCTATTTCGTGTATCCTTTTGGGGGTGTCAGCTCATTGTAGCGGGGAGGGCGTGATGGCTCTTTTGATAGATCCCTGGACAGTGTCCGTTCTCGGGTACTTTTAGTGGAACATTCGGCAAACCAACCCCATGCCACACACACATACACCGTCGCTTAGATTCTTTTAGTCTCCTGATCTTGAAGCTGGAGGAGAAGGGTAGGGTGTGTGTGAGAGGAAGCTGGCCCTGGAGCAGTGCCCACTTGAAGGCAGTGAACCGACACAAGCAGAGGTTTTCCAGTGAGTGGGGTCAGGAATACTAGAAGCAGCTCCATTTCAACACAAGGTGGGTTTTTTTTTTTTTTTTCCAAAATACTGAAAAGTGGCCTGTACACATGTCCCAAACAAAGTGCTCTGGCCCTTTAGAAGAGCTGTTCCTTCTGCCCTGACACTGCTCCCTGCGTGGTAGCCTGACTATAAGCCATAGTCTTTCCTAACCAGTCCGCAATTCTTTTCTTTTTTCTCTTCTCTTCTTTCCTCTTTTCCTTCTTTCTTTCCTACTGGACTACAGTCACATCCAAGGCAGGAAACTCCTTTACTCGCATATTCGGAGCACCTGGCCGGTTTCTGGCATCTGTTAGTAACATAATAACAAATGGTGGAGCGTGGCTAAGAGGCTGGCTGCTCTTCCAGAGGAACCAGGCTTGGTACCAAATACCCACAGTGGGTGGCTCACAGTTCCCTGTAACACCAGCTCCACGGGATCCAGTGCCCTCTTGTGGCTTCCTCAAGCCTCCTGCGAGTATGCACTCTCTCTCTCTCACACACACACACACACACACACACACACACACACACACACACACACGCATATGCACACACAGGCTTATCTCTGGGAAATGGAAGATGAAGAGTCCAGGTAGACTTGGATTGCCTGCCTGCCTGGATAACAACTGACAGGAACACCAGACAGGAACACCATGCGCATGCCCATTTAAGAAACGCTTCGGCTGAGGGGGAGTGTGGGTCACCCTGGCTTCTGGACACTTGCACCTCACCTTTCTTTCCCTTCCTCTTCATCAGGTGAACGCTTGGCCAAGCCAGAGAGAGGCAAGATGAGAGTGCACAAGATATCCAACGTCAACAAGGCCTTGGATTTCATAGCCAGCAAAGGGGTCAAGCTGGTGTCCATCGGAGCCGAAGGTGAGGCTAATATGCTGTGATTGCTGTCTCCTGGGTTCGCATGTACCAGGAAACAGGTACCCACCACCTCCATCATTCAGCCACACCGGAACTCACCCCTTTTCCATTCCCTCGCTAAAGTCTTTATGATGTGCAGTTGCACATGGAATGCCGGGTACCTCACCTGTTACATCCCACCCCCACCCCCATGTCCTGCGGGGTGCTCTGTGGGCAGGACAGTGCCAGATGGACTCCTGGTGGCTGACAGGGCCCTGGGGGAAAACTCTGCTGTTCCCAAAGTAGCTTTATTTTACTTTTGAGACAGGGTCTCACTATATAGCCCCCCTAGCTATCCTGGAGCTCAGTCTGTAGACCAAGCTGACCTTAAACTCACAGAGATCTTTCTGTTTCTGTTCCTCCTGAGAGCTGGAGTTAAAGGTGTGTGCGCCCACAGCCACGGCCTTTTGGGGAGGGCCAAAGCAGAATTCTTAGTAGTTTCTTCCACCACCATAGGTCTCTGGCTCTTTTCCCATCACTTCTGAACTGTCTTGTCTGTTGAAGCCATTGCTGACGCGCTCTTCACAGTTAAAAGAATGCAGCAGCGCTCCTGACTGGTGTGCTGGCTCTGAAGGAGCAGCTAAAATATTCTAACCAGACCCTCTGATGATGTGACCTATGGGCACAGCCTGCGTTCATTGTCAATCAACCCCTCTTGCTGGGGGTTGATTGACACAATCTTAACTCTGCTTGGTTGTAAGGAAAGCCACGCTGAAATGCTTGAAGCCGCAACTCCCCCCTCCCCCACCCCGCCGTGGGGGAACATCTGTAATGCTCACCTCCGCGGTAGGAAAACATGCTTACAGATGATCGTGCCGCTTGCTGGGGTCCCATCTTCTGTGAGTGGCTAACACAGAACCCCAGTCCAGTCCAAGTATGGCGTTAGAGAAAGGCAACCGGGGGACGTTGCTCCCCCTAAATCTGTGAGAGCAGATTGCTCGTGGGTAATGAGAAAAGTCCTTCTGCTTCTGGACATGGAAGGGTTTTATGCACATCTGTCAGCTTTAACAAGGGCAGATAACTGCAGTATGTGGGGTTAAGACTTGTTGACAAAGGTCTTGAGGCACAGCTATATCTGCTCATTGGCCTCTCTGTCATCTGCTGCAGCTTTGAGTGTCAGCCGCGAAGCTCAGCAGTTGCTACGGCAACCATGTGGCCAGCGAAGCCAAACCGATTTCCTGTCGGGTGGGGCGCTTTATTGGGAAAGCTGGCTGACCCCCTTGCCTTACCTGTCTGGGTTAGTGCTTAAGGTGACAGCCATACCTCAGAATCCTGGCACCCTTGCAGCCCTGACCATCTCCAGGGCAGAGGCAACGTTCCTTTCACCCTGTGGCCACAGCTCCTAGCTGATGAAAATGGGTGTAGTTCAAAGCACGTGTGTGTGTGTGTGTGTGTGTGTGTGTGTGTGTGTGTGTGTGGCAGGTGCTCAACTTTGTGGCTGGAAAAACATTCTTTGCCTCTTAAGAATAAAAAGAACATCTTGTTCTACTAGGAGGGATTGAAGCCTTGGACAATTTTTTTTTTTTTTTCAGGCAGAGGAAGCCAAGAAAAATGCCACTCAATGGTCTGGCACTAGTTCAGGTCCCCACGAGGGTAGGGAAGGAGAGAATGTGGAAAATGGACTTGGGGAAACAATAAGGGATAGGTGGGGACTGCAGTGAATTGAGAGAACTTTTCCTTCCAAGAGGGGCAGGCTCATATAGATCCCATCAACGGTTGCAAGTGGAACACAAGGCTGTTCTGTCAAGGTTTAAAAGAAGAAGCCAGAAAAGGCAAGAATTTTAGAAAGGAAAAGCTGGGGAAGGACCACCAAAGAGGGAGAGGTGGATGAGCACTGTCTTGTGCTAGTCTGAACCTGACCCAGCAGGAGGCATCCAGGGGGATTACCTCATCGGGACAGGCTGCTGAAATGAGTTTGATGGGCTGTGTTTTAGGCTGGAGGGTGTTGCCGCTCAGAACAATTGCCAGAGAGGTAGAATGTCAGGTCGTCCTGAACTATACTGCACCCTCGCAGCAGTCAGGCCCAGGCCTGGGGTTCAGGCTCCAGGGCCGAGATCTAGCCCTCTTCCTGTTCTGATAGGCTCCACTGTGCCCCCTGACACACCATAGCTGCCCCCGCCCCCCTCACCTCCCTGCACTGCTCGGTCTGCCAGGCCATGTGGGTCCCTGTGCCCCACTGCTGTGCTGACCCAGTCCCTTCTGGTCCCTTTAACCTTGTTACTGTTAAGTGAGATATTCGCTGTCTTCTTATGGTCATAGGAGAAAGGCTGAGACTTCAGGGTTTCAATCCAAGCCGGGGATGGACGCTTTGGGATGGCCTTAGGAAACCAGTTGAACATACTCTGGGGTTTTGCTTTCTAAAGGACAGCACTTCAGTGCTGAGACATATGAATTGAAAGCTGTGGGGGCAGATCTCCTAGAAGGGGGAGCACTCTTGGAAGTGTGAAGACTTTGAGGACTGCTAAGGACCACACGTGGGGAGCAGACCCTGGCAGGACCTTCCACTCCAGTACTAGCAGTGACCGACCAGGCCTAGCAGAGTGACCCTCTGTGTAGACCAGTCCTGGAGAGTGTAGACCAGACCTTATGGAATGGAAGCTGTGTTCTGTGGGCCTGCCTTGTTCCTGGGGTGTCTAGATGGAGCCAAGTTCACATCATAAGCAGGGAGTTAGAACCAAGCCCTGGGATTTCTTATGCTATGCTTGTGTCTGGGACATCTAGATTTCATGAAGTGGAGGCTTGGTTGGTTAAGGGCTTGGGGTTTAACCAGGGGAGAGGGGGATCCAAGCAGGACTTTTAAATTTTGAGATTTAGGATGAGAGGAAGCTTGATGACGGGGGGGGGGGGGGGGGGGGGGGGGGGGGGGGGGGGGGGGGGGGGGGGGGGGGGGGGGGGGGNCCCTACAGATTCATCTAATGCCTCCCCTGTAGGAGTTCCTGCAGAGCTCGGGCTGACCTGTCCTGAAGGGGAAACGGTTGTCTCCCACCACAGCTGTCTGGGACTCTGACATGAGCCTGTGGCTCGTCACTATCTGGTGGCTCTGTTAACCAGTCACAACGTGCTTTGTGTCCCAAGTGAACACTGGTATTCCTTGGCCCAGCACATTAGTGCAGACCCAACGCAGTAGCATTGTGGAGGAGAATAAGTAAGACATCCTTCGGATACTTTGTTCTTCACTGAGAGCGGCTTGCCATGGGCTGGCGGCTTACTGTCGGGTTCTACAAACTGGTCTGGATTAAGGAGCCTCACCTCTCAGCCCACAAGACCGAAACAGCTCTGTTGCTTAGGCTAGATTATAGTTTTCATTTGTTTTAAGTTGTCCTTACTTTTTTTTTTTTTTTTTGGTTTTTCTGTATAGCCCTGGCTGTCCTGGAACTCACTTTGTAGACCAGGCTGGCCTCGAACTCAGAAATCCGCCTGCCTCTGCCTCCCGAGTGCTGGGATTAAAGGCGTGCGCCACCACGCCCGGCTCTGCCCTTACTTTTATTTCATATGGGTTTGCCTATATGAATTCTGTGCATCGTGTGCTTACCTGCAGAGGCCAGAAGAGGGCGTTGGATCCCCTGGAACTGAAATTGCAAATGGTTGTGAGCTGCCTTGTGTGGATGCTGGGAATCAAACCTGGGTCCTCTAAAAGAGCAGCCACTGCTCTTAACCACCGAGCCATCTCTCTAGCCTTGATTTATATTTTTATTCTTGAAACCAAGCCTAGAAACCAAGAAGAAATTATGTGGGGGGAGGGGGGAGAGAGAGAGAGAGAGAGAGAGAGAGAGAGAGAGAGAGAGAGAGAGAGAGAGAGAAATGTGATAGAATTTGTTGCGTGAAAGGTCTGAAAAGTGCAAGTACTAAATATAGCAGAGTGTCTGAGCTGTCATCTTGAGTGCGTTTTCAAACAAAAATCTATTTTTAAAACTTAGGGCATCTTGAGGTTGACCAATCAGAGGGTTGTAAATGGCACCTCTTAAAATGGACGTGTGTAGCTCTCTGTTCCCTCCGGCTCTCTGCGGGAGTGGCTATTTTGAGAGCTGTGATTGTTCACAGACCCCATTTCATAGACCTCCCCCTCCCTACCTACGTGAGGGCTTAGAAATCCCTCCCTTCCCCTCCTCAGACTGGGTGACTGTAGTTCAGGTGTACAGCAGCATCCTTTCTGATTGAACACACCGTCTCAAGAGAATCACCTGTTCCTTCCTCACACCTCAAGTAGGCTTCTCTCCTGGCCAATCAAAGTGTCTGTGTGGAGCTGGGTGTGGCTTAGGGGCGGTGAGATCTGTGTGTGCTAGGTGTGAGGTGTGTGAGTTTGATCCCTTGCGCAAGCAAATAAATACATGAATGAATAAGTCAGTCATTTTTTTTTTCCTCCTGGAAATGGGAGGTTTGTGATGTTTGACATCTAAGTTGTGTGACATTGCACTGCTGAGAACCTGTGTCTGTCTTGCTGATTTGTTTTGCTACTGTTCTCTGTAGAAATCGTGGATGGGAATGTGAAGATGACCTTGGGCATGATCTGGACCATCATCCTCCGTTTTGCCATCCAGGACATCTCCGTGGAAGGTGGGTTTCTGCTTTGTTCTGTCCCTTCTCAAACTCCCTTCTCCCCCCCTGCCATCCCTACCCAGTCTTCCGCTCATCCAGAACTCCCGCATATGATTTCAAATAACGCCCAAAAGCATGTCAGCCCAGCGACATTTCTGGCTCTGAGAAGGCCAAGGCTGTTGTGGTTAAGTGTCTAAAAGCCTCACTGGGCCCTTAGTGGGAAAAGATAAGAAATAGGAGAACTTAGGAAAGTGAGAGGAGCCCCATGCCCACTGATGCGTTCATTGCTCCCCCTGGTGGCCACCTTCCAGATGTGCACAGGTTGCCCTGGTATGAGAGAGTAATCTCTCTGTATTCCTTACTCGGCCTTTTAAAAAAGTTTTGTGCCTGATATTCTGCTTATATCACATACTGTTCAGGGTTTTCTATGTACATGATATATACATACAATAAAACCCCACCTTTTTAAATGATGAGATTGAGATAAAATGCTTTTAAAATATACAGATTTAATTTTTTATGTGTATGGGTGTTTTTACCTGAATGTGTGCGTGCCTTGTGTCCCAGCATCCAGAAGTGGGCATTGGGCCAGGCAGTGGTGGTGCACACCTTTAATCCCAGCACTTGCTAAGGCAGAGGCAGGTGGATTTCTGAGTTCGAGGCCAGCCAGTGAGTTCCAGGACAGCCATACAGAGAAACCCTGTCTTGAAAAAACAAAAAACAAAACAAAACAAAAAAGAAGTGGGCATTGAATCTCCTGACACTGGAATTACAATTGTTAGCTTCCCAGGTGTGAGTGCTGGCAACTGAACATGAATCCTGTAAGAGCAACAAGTGCTCTTAACCACCGAGCCATCTCTTCAGACCCGGAAAGATTTATTTTATATGTATATGTATATGCATATGTGTCTGTGTTATACAGGTTATACAGGTATATGCATATGTATATGTGTCTGTGTTATACAGGTTATACAGGTGAGTGCTGGTGCCCTCAGAGGCCAGACACATTGGTTCATGGAGCTGGTGTTATAGGCAATTGTGAGCTATCCTAACATGGATGCTAGGGACCCAACTCAGGTTCCACCTCTCCAGCCTCATGCCAACTCATAAATAAATTGTTATTTATTTCAAGGCATGTACCTCTGGTTAGCCTGGAAGCTGCTGTGTAGACCAGGCTGCCCTTGAACCCCCAGAGATCTATCTGCCTCTGCCTCTAGAGTGCTGGGATTAAAGGGGTGCCACATCACACCTGGCTCCTGTGCCAATTTTATAATTGATTGTTTGTACTGGGATATTTTTTTTAATTGTACTTTGTGCTGATTCTTTAGCATTATTTTAAAGTCCATTTTATAAATTAAATATGTGAGGTCACTCGGGAACACTGCTTGCAGTAAAGGCCAGCACCTGCAGTTCACAGATCTGAACACAGGGGGGCAGTGCAGCTTGGAGCTGGAAGTTCACCATCCCCTTGGGTGCCTGGCTTTTCGGATACCTGCCTGACCCACATACAGTGACAGGGCCACCAGAGCCAGATCAGTGCAGTAACAGGAAGAAGCCTTACTTCAGATGAACCTGGACAGGAATCCTTTCTTCCTGCTTCTCCATGTTCACCCTGTCAAGGGGCTTCTGGTCTTGTAAGTTTCATGGACGCTTACAGCGAGCGTCCTTGGGACAGCCACCAGTTGCTGACTTACCTTATATTGCAGTCATCTCTTGAATAGGAGGGAGTTAGGCAGATAACCTCAGAAAGCTGCTGCTGTCTGGACGTTCTAGTCTATGGTGTGAGTGGCTTGCTTTTTTTTGTTTCTTAAATAACTTTTCCAACTTTGCCCAACAAATAGACATGGTGGCCTAGACTTCCTCCCACCTTGTAACAATGGAATTGAGCTCTTGAGGTCTCTGTAGGGCCTCTTATGAGCAGTCTCCTCCCTGCCCTGGGTCAGCCCACTGACCTCCTCCCTCTAACCCCTTTCCACAGAGACATCAGCTAAAGAAGGGTTACTCCTGTGGTGTCAGAGGAAGACAGCCCCATATAAAAATGTCAACATCCAAAACTTCCACATCAGGTGAGTTCTGCGGCCAGAAGCTCACATGGAGGCTGGCCGGTCTCCTCAGGGCCTCCCCTGCCCCACCCTTGGTTGGAAGAGAGTTGGGGAAGGGTTCTTCTTGGGAAGGAGGGTATGTCCCTTTGAATCTGCCATCCCTCACTGTGGTGTCTTGGACCTGACTGCTGCCCATCACACTTCTGTTGATATTTGTGACACTGGCAAGACCCCCAAGATTGTGTCAGGAAGCCCAGGGTTCCAGATCAATAGGCTAAGGCTATAGGCTTTGGTGAACGGGTTGGGTGGGTGTGGTGGGTTCATCTCAACTTGCCAACCACTCAAAAAACCTTGACCCTAATACCTGGGAATGTGGCAGGCAGAAGTCTCTCTTCCCATCCCTGTCTTCTAAATCCTACTTCAAAGGATTGCATAATAGACATCAGAAGTCATGTTCTCCCACCTCTCTCTCCCTGGACAGTTGGAAGGATGGTCTTGGTTTCTGTGCCTTGATCCACCGACACCGGCCCGAGTTGATTGACTATGGAAAGCTTCGAAAGGTACTCATGCTCACTTAATCTCCTGCTGTCCTCTCTTGCTCGATGACCGGTCCCTAGTGGGTGGAGACAAGCTGAGGGAAGACAGGACAGGACCACTTCTGGGTCCCCAGTGTCCAGCCTGAAAGTTGCTGGCCTTATGGACCAGCTAGACTGAGTGCCATCCAGAAGCAAGCAGGAAAATGCTTCTTCTGTTCATAATCCAGTATGCACATCCCAGATCCCTTTGCACGTATATAGCCCACCGAGAAAGCTGCCACCGGCACTGAGGTGGCTGTGTTTGAGCAATGGTGTGCAAGGTGACATTTTTCCTTTCCCTTATTTCTGGTGTCATACGGTAACAATATTAATTCATGATCTGGGACTGAAGTCATGTGCCATTATGTAACCTTCATTTATAGCTGGGTGTCCGTTTGCTTGGTGATTTTTCTTGTGTGAGACATGTAGTTGAGGGGTGAGGAGGTGAGGCTGTTGTAAACTCATGATGGTTGTGAGCGTTCAAGCTGGCCAGTGGGCACTGACCTAGACAGCTCCATGAGGTCTGTCCTGAACTATTCTATCTACCATGAAGCCGGTGTCATGAGCTCTGCCCAGCTGTACATTGGTCTGGAATGGAATGAAAATGGAACCTGTTGGTGTACAGCCCTCTTGGCAGGTGGTCTTCTAGAATGGACAAGCCTGTTTCTCTCCTTTCTCCAGGATACCTGAAGGCAGTGTCTAGCCTACCACCTTGTGCAGACACATCTGTGCCCCGGGGCTTCTTGCTAACCAGGAACCAGGAAAGCCCTGATGGCTCCTACCCAGGCAATTGGTGGCGGTGACAGGGCCTCTGGTTTTAGGGTAGAAAAAAAATTTTTTTTTGTGAGAGGTGGAAAGAGCAGATTCCCACCCTACTGGGGAGGAGCCTGAGGTCTGCCCTGTGTGCAGGGCTGGAGCCACTGTTCTCAAGCTAACCTCTAAGGGAGAAGTGAATCCCAGCCTACCAGCTCAGCTACTTTAGCATGGGGGAGAATGTCCCGTATGTCACAGACTGTCCCATATGTCACGTGCATATTGGAGAGCTCCTGGCTTCCACTTTCTGACCCGTGAGCGAGGCTGCCCTGAATTCCAGTGCACACATCTCTCTCTCTCTCTCTCTCTCTCACCTCAGTTTCGATTTTTGGGTGCCTCTCAGAATCCCAAGGACCACTGGATCCAGTGGGAACCCCATATTAAATGTTTGTAAATATTTTTTTGAGATTATCAATATAAGTACATCATTTCTCTCTTCCTCTCTCTAAATCCTCCCACGAATCACCCCCTCTCCCTTTTGCTCTCTTTCAAAATCATGGCCACCTTTTCTTTAATTATTGTTGTTGTTGTTTTCTTTAGTTATTGTTGTTGCCGCTGGAAAAAGTGGTGTGTGTGTGTGTGTGTGTGTATTCCTAAGTATGTAAATATAAGCTGCTCAGCCCGTATGTTACCTGTAGGATTCTGTCTTCAGGGCTGACCATGTGGTATTCGATAACTACTTGCTGTGCTCTTCTTCCCTGCCAGGTCCCATGTAGGCAGACACTGTAGCGAGGTTCGGGTCACGGGAGTAGCTTCTAGCATTTATAGGATGCTACAGTCTCACAGTCAACTCTTTGGCTCTTATAACCTCCCCTCCCCCAGCCCCCTGACACAATAATCGCTGAGCCTTATGCAGGAGAATAACTTTTTGAGGACCCTCCATGTCGTCCTCCACAGCAGCCACACCATCTTATGAGACTGACTGACTGAGCAGTGTGGCCTGCTGGGCTGAGGAGGCGCCTAACTCCATCTTTACATTAACTCCATGTTGGAAGTACACTATGGGCTGCAGGGAATCCCAGAGTCCCCGACATCCTTTGTCACCCCTCCCGTTTAGCTTTTGAGAAAAGATCACAGAGGCACTAAAAAAGCCATGGCTACTTAGAATAACCCAATATATGGGAAGCCATGGCGAGTCAGCTTCAACTTCTCATGAATCTTTACGAGTTAAGAGCACGTATCCCAACTATTGAGTTCAGTCGGGAGGTGGGGGGAAACTAAGTCTGAGTCCTTTACCCATGTCGCCTGCGGGAACTGATGGTTCTCAATCGCACTTCTTAGTTCTTTTCTACTCCAACGCTAACATCAGGCCTATGTTTTTACCCCATTTCCATACTGAAGCATGATGGGTGGCCCCTAAAAAAGGCCTTGAAGTCACCCTTTCTTACCCAGAACCTGAGAAGGGCTGGTAGAATCTCTCTCTCTCTCTCTCTCTCTCTCTCTCTCTCTCACACACACACACACACACACACACACACACACACACACACCCCGCCTGCCCTATCCCCCTCCCAGCTTCGATGCACCGTGGCCTGTGACCCTCTGTAGGCTCACTTTGTGCTTTTCTCCTTTAATTTAGGATGATCCACTCACAAACCTGAACACGGCCTTTGATGTGGCAGAGAGGTTTCTGGACATCCCTAAGATGCTGGATGCTGAAGGTAAGGGCTTTCTCCATTGCCCATTCCCCCCCCCCCAGCAGCTGAGGTGTGAAGAGAGTGGGTCTGTCCACTGGGACCTCAGCTTGAAGAGCTTGAGATCTCTCTCCTGCCGGGGATTCTATGTGGTTCAGAGGAAGAGACGCAAGCAGCATAGAGCAGGTTTTTCTGGAGAAGGGAAGGTAGACCTTCCTGCTCCGTCCTTGCCCTTGGAAGAAGCAGGAACCATGGCCACTGTCCCTTGAGCTCTCCTTAATCCTAATGCTCATGTGCCTTTTACATGTCTTAGCCCCACAGTGAGGAGCTGAAGAGAGTCTAGGATGGGGGGAGTGTTGGGGCAGGGGGATTGTCCAAGATTGCCTCCAGCTCTGTTCTCCTGATAACCCTTTATATTTGACAATTTCTTCAAGAAGATTCCAAACATGAATGGAAGCATATGATGGTATAATGCCCACCATTCCAGGAGGACTTTTGACATTCCATTATACCTTTTTTTTTTTTTCCTGTGTTCTTTTGCTATCTTTGTTGGACTGTGCGGACTCTCAAATCTCATGTCACCTCTACCTGCTTCCAAGTACATGCCTTAAAGATAATGGGTATTTCTGAATGTAATTAAAATACTTTCTACAGATCAAATGTAGTGACATGTACCTGTGATCTAAGCACTCAGGGGTTAAGACAGGAGGATCATGAATCTGAGGCCAACCTGGGTTCTATAAGTGAGACTGTCTCAAAAACAAACCAACAAAAACAGTTTCACGTCTAGCAAATATGACAGTGATTCCAATATATTCTTGTCATGTCATGTGCATGACCAGAGTCCCCTAGTTTAAAATGGCCACTGAGGGTGGGTTGGTTGTGCCCATGTATATACTTGGGTGGTGAGCTCTATAGGCCACATTCCCCTTCCTTTAACCCCTTCAATTGATGCCCTTGACCTTGTGATTGGAGGCTGCCTTGGTTGCCTCCCGGGGTATTAGATCATCCATGCCTCTGTGACCCATGTTCTTGTTACTGGAAGTTGACTCTGAAAGGTGGCTAGATTCAGGATGGACCTTTTGGCAAGGTCACTTCACAGTATGCTGCACCCCTTGAGAGATGTGCTGTGTGCTCACTAAGGTAGCTTTAACTGTAGCTCTTTCTCTGTCTCTCTATAGACATCGTTGGAACTGCCCGGCCAGATGAGAAAGCCATTATGACTTATGTGTCTAGCTTCTACCATGCCTTCTCTGGAGCCCAGAAGGTACCCGGGGCCCCTGCTCCTTCTACGCCCAGCACACCTCATCCCAGATCCTAGCCATGCCCTCCCGCCCCCTCCTTCCATCCTTCCATGTCCCAGTGCAGGGGTCTGGACGGCCTGGTTCTGGTCTTGTGGGTAGTTAGCTGCGTATCTGAAGAGGTCTTGTTTGCCTCCTCCGTAACTCTGCATTTCTGCTGTCTCTTACCATCTCTCAGTACTGAAAACACATAAAGCGCTAGTCCACTGGAACTAGCTACATGACCCAGGCAGAAGAGTGGGGTGTGTGAGAGATCAGTGGGTCCTGGCTGCAGGAGACTATAAGCCGAAGTCCCACCCCTGTGGGATTGACAGGCTTGACAGTACTGAGACTTCCGGTGGGCTGTTGTACACCTCTTCTCTTCACTTACCCAGTTTGCAAAGGTGCCATATACCTTCCCCCTCAGGCACGGTTGAACAAGTCTGTTTCCAGCCTTGAACCCTATCCTGCCTGGGACCCCGATGTGGGCACTGTCCACTGTGTTCTTAGACAGCATGGTCTGTGGGAGGAGGGGAGAAGATATAAGCGGCAATGAGGCCCCTTCTGGTACCCTGGACCCAGAATGCTCTGGGAGGCAGAGGGTAAAACCAGGTGGTATGGTTCTGTAATACACCAGATCCAGGTTCCTGCTGTGGACACCGGAAAACCCAAAGTTGTCACTCACTACCATGCTTAACTGGGGCAGCAGACGTCCCTCCCAGAAGCAGCACATGGCTGTGACCACAGAAACCTTCGTGGCTTTGGTCCCTAGGCCTGCTGCGTGTTCCTCATAACCTCTGAGTGACCTGTCGGAGGCTCTGCCCCCACCCCTGCCTCCCTTGCTCATATCCCTGTCTGCTCACTGTCCCTCCTGGCCCGCTCCTCTCCTCCTGCGCCCTCACCTTCTGTCTCGTGCTCTCTGTCCGCTGCTGCTGTTTGAGTTTGCTCTGTACTGCTCTATTCTCTCCTCAACCTCTTCTCCTTCTCTGTGCAGATGTGTAGGCACGCTAAAGGCCGGAGGGGAAGGCCATGTGACCTAATGTTTCATGTCACTGCCACGCCTTCTCGGTGCGCAGAAGGTGAGCTCACCCTTGGCCTCGCCCATTTTCCTGGCTGCCCTTTGGCCCATCTTGTCCCCCCTCCAGGGACAGCAACAGTAGTTTCCGAGTGAGAGAGGGTTAGTTAATTCGCCTATCCCCATGGGGGACAGGACACTCTCAGAACCCTGGCAAGCACACTTAGGGATGGCAGAGAAGCCCAGCCTCTTGGCGGCCTTCCTTTATGTCTCTGTGAACACTGGGCATAGTGGACCCCCCAACCCCCACCCCCCAGAGGGGAAGGCAGACAAGCTGTCAGAGCCTGAATCCTAAGCCATTCCCTAAATACCCATGATCCCTGTCACTTCTGAACCTTCTTTGTTCCTGCCTGACCAAGGCCATCAGTTTAGGTGGCAGCCAGGGCAGGGAGAAATCTTCTGCCTCCTCCCTAATGTCCAGGCCAGAGTCCTGCATGCCACTCGCCAGCCAGACCTTTCATGGATAGTTGCAAACAATATAAGAATACTTGGTGCCATAGACTGTGGAGCTATGGACATTTATTACTAAAACTACCCTGCAGAGACCAGGGAAGCTATTCTTTTTTTTTCTTGTTTTTTCTTCCTCCCCCCCCCCCCCCCCCCCCGTTGGTCTTTTTTGTTGGTTTGTTTTTGTTTTTTGTTTTTCAAGACAGGGATTCTTTGTGTAGCCTTGGCTGTTCTAGAACTCAATGCGTAGACCAGGCTGGCCTTGAACTCACAGAGATCCACCTGCCTCTGCCTCCCAAGTGCTGGGGTTAAAGGCCTGCACCACCACCATCTGGCTTTTTTTTTTCCCCCCTTCATGTTGGTGCTGGGGTTGAACCCAGGGCCTTGTGCTTGCTAGATAAGCATTCTACCACCAAGCTTCATGTCCAGCAGTAAAAATGTCTTCTAAACAAATCAGTGTGCCTCCCCCGCCTCTTTCTCTCTCTCATAGAAATACCTTTAAGAAAAGGCACCTCTAAAAATTGCCCAAAGACAACCAGATGAGCTGGCAGCAGCCCTGGTACCCAGTGGATGGGCACCTGGACCTGCCTTTCTACTGACCGCAGAGGGCGCAGCCCTCCCATTGGCTCCTCAGTGGCCAGCCTCCAGCTTCCAAGGGATCCTCCCTGCTGGCCCCCCAATTCTTCCTCTGTCCCCCCACCTCTGCTGCTCTCCTGCTGACCTCTCCTGAACCCTGCCCCCACCTCTCAGCCCGGATATAAGCAGCCTCTCTGCTTGCCTTGGTTGGGGTGTTTACACTCAGCCTGCTAACCACATAGAGTGCACGGCCAGGCTGACTTGAGGTGGCCTCTCCCCTCCATCCAACTATCCTGATCCTCCTTTTTTTTTAATGGCCCTTTGCCTGTAAGGATTCTGCCCAGGGCTCCATGCCTGCTGACACTGGCTTTGCCTGTCTTTGATGCCTTCTCTGTGGCCTGGCTGATGATAATGCTCAGGAGGGGGATGTGTGTATGTGTGTGTGTGTGTGTGTGTGTGTGTGTGTGTGCGCGCGCGCGCGCGCGCGTATTTGTGTGTGTGTACATGTGCATGCACAGATGCATGACATGGAAGGGAAGTGTATATCTCCTGTGTGTGGTGGGGAGAGTGTGGGATTTTTGTGGCTTTTCCTTTGAAATCCTCCCCCCCCCCTTACTGTGCTCTCTTTCCTTTCTTCATCCCTGTTGCAACCATTTCATGCTTTTGTCCATACCTCAGAGTGGGAGCACAGACAGTGTGGCAGAGTATGGGGTGCCCTGTTTGATCCTCAGGTCTCCTGGTCAGAGACCTCAACAAGATTCATCCTGCAGCACCTGTCTAGGAAGATCTCCTCTGGAGGGATTCGAACCTCTGGTGGGAGGGCGAGGAGATGAAGGGGCCTTTCTGCATCCCACACTCTTGCCTTGATGTGCCCTCTGTGGCTAGTCGCCATGACAAACACCTTCCAGAGCTATATCCATGGCTCGCCCTCCTCTCCACACCTTTCCCTGGCCAGTCAGACATAATAGAAGTAGAAAGATTCCCCACTAATGGCCATGTGCAAGTGTCTGTGTACGTTGATGTGCAAGCATACGGTGGCCACAGCTGCCGAGAGACTGCCCTCATTGGGTGAGGACCGACTGCGGTTTGGCAGACTGGTTTGGGTTCTGGTTCCTTGCTTCCCTTCCCTGCCCAGGTTTAAGAATGGGTGGAGAGCATTGTTTTGTTTGTCAAGGTTTTGTTTATGCTGCTAGTGCTGTTGGGGGTCTCCGGGGAGCTTTTGCTAGGACTGGCTTTTGAATAGGAAGACTTGATTTAATGGGGGTGTTTCTGGTTGTTAAGGGACAGGTGGAGCTGCCTGCATCCACCCACCTGTCCATCAATCACTCGCTCCACTAGTGTAAACGTTCTAAGGGACAAAGAGTATTCCTGTTCACAGATGCTATCTGAGGCACTGCTCAGGGCAGGGCTTGCACTGCAGCGGGTCTGTGCAGGTGAGGCAGCTGTGGTGCTGCGGGATGCTTTCTGTGAGCATTGGCTTGGAGCTTGGAGGCTTACACTGAGATTAGGTGCCCCCAGGAAAGGCTCAGGTATCACTAGGGAAGGGCAGAGACCATCACTAAGGAGTTACTAACAGTGGTGGCAGAAGCTTCAAGGTGTGAGAGGGGAGGAAGCCGGCACTGAGGTCACTATTGAACGGGGACTTCTGGAGAAACTGAGGCACAGAGAGAGGGACAGATATGTGTCCCCAAACCTATCCCAGCCTGCTTGTCTTGCGGAAGCTCCATTCTGGGGCTAGAAGCTATGATCTGCTGGCCTTAGCAAACCCAGGGGAAGGGTAGTAGACTAGGCAGTAATAGTTAGTAGCAGACTGGGGAGGATGGAAAGGCAATTCAAGCTAGAATGAGGGGAATTTACTACAAGCATCAACAAGGAGATCCCTGTGGTAGTCATACATATGGACTGTGGGTGATCAAGCCCTGGTATGTCACTTGGCCTAGTTTGAATATTTGATAGATAACACTTTAATTGATGACAGCCTCTCTATAGATGGACCTGTCTCGAGTGACTTGGCACTCTGACTATCAGGGTGGAAGTTTGGCATGAGATAGCTAAGTCTCTAAGAAGAGTGGTTCATGGCTTTGAAAACAATCATAATATAAAATTAAATGTTGTGTGGCTCGGCGTGGTGAGTAATAATGTCTTTAATCCCAGCACTTGGGAGGCAGAGAGGTAGGAGGATCTCTGAGCTCAAGAGCGACCCGGTCTACATAGCAAGTTCTAGAACAGCTGGGGCTACATAGAGAAACCCTGTGTAAACAAATAATTTGTACATTCAGTTGAACGCATAGTATAGTTGAAAGTGGTCACAGAGACTGGAAATGCACATCTGGCCCCTTCCTCTGGAGTGTTTCCTCAGCCCGTCGGCATCTATGCTTGCGTATTATCTCAAGCAGTCTGTCATCTGGAAGGTCTTGGGTAGCCTGGTTCATGCACGGGTTTTAGAACAGCCCATTCCACCACAGAAAACCCGAAGTCAGAAGCCAGCCTGACTGACTCTGAGGTGGCCTCCATCTCCGCCTTCTTTCTCTCAGGGCCATTTCTTTCCTCTCCTGGGGCCAAGTCCCTCCATGGTGCTGCTGTTGCCCCCACCACCACCACAACCCCAGCTCCCACCATGCCATGGGCTTCTTGTAGCTTTGAGGAGGGGAAGCCAGATGTTTGGGATGGCTGCTGTTGCCATCTGCAGTCTGATTCCCTTCATTCCATGAGTGAAGGCTGCAGGGCCGGCTGAGCTGACTTGTCTCACCTCTTTGACTGAGGATGGGTTGGTAGTGACAAGCCTCCCTTCATCAGGAGGCCACCTGAGAGCATGTGTCACCTGTGCCCCCCTGGAAGGCTTATTCGGGGGTTGCTGAGGAAGTGGAGAACCAGTGTTCTGAAGACAGCCTCTGTCTTCCAAGAACCTGCTTCTCAAAGGTCAGCGACTACTATCCCTGAAGGTGACCCACAGCTGTTCATAGACTGATCCTTTATAAAGAAAGCACTCTTGAGTTCTGTTGGCTTGGCTTCACCGAAGACAGGAAGGGAGACCGCAGGCTCTCTCTCCTGATCAAGCTAGCCCGAAAAGGCCAGGCCAGGATGTAGGCTTTGTTTGTAAAAGGGTGAGATCCTTACAGAAAGCCTTCAGGAGTTCCAGGTGGAAGTCTTCCCCAGATTTCATCCAAAGGAGTTGTCTTTGGCTGTGGAATGGTCCACAGGCCGCGGCAAAGCTTTAAAGTCTACCGAGCACAGCTCTCAAAATTGTACAAACTCTAGCCGGTCAGTGGTGGTGCACACCTTTAATCCCAGCACTCGGGAGGCAGAGGCAGGTGGATCTCTGAATTCCAGGTCAGCCTGGTTTACGGAGCAAGTTCCAGGATAGCCAAAAAAAAAAAAAAAAAAAAAAAAAAAAAAGATGCAAACTTATACCCCACTCAGCCTACCAACTTGGCAAACAAGTGGAAGTTTATGGCTGTCGAGCCCAGGATTTCAGGGTTCATCTGGAGGACAGCACATTTAAGGTGAGATTTATTTCTAATTACATTAGAAACTATAGCAGCAAGCTAGCATGGTGAGGCACACCTGTAATCCCTGTACTCTGGGGTGTGAGGCAGGAGAACCTTAAGTTCTGGGCCAGCCTGTTTATCTACAATGGGGGGTCTACCCATGACTCGTTAACGGTAGTGTCTATAGCCGTAGCGCCTCCTGGTTGCCTGTGGTCCTCCGCCCTAACTTCGGCAGAAGTAGTTTTGGTAACAAACACCAGGAAGATTATCACCTCAGCCAGCTTCATGGAGCTGACTGACTTAGTGCTTTATGTCTTCATTCTTTGTGGCTCCTGCCTTTTGGGGCAGGCTCCTGGGAAGCACCTCAGTGCCTCAGGTAACTCACCACAGTTACTCAGTGGTCCTCAAGAAGGGTGACAAGCAGGACATCTGTGTGACAAAGGGCCATGCCATCTCCAGGACAGGGTTGAGTTGAGGGCAGGGATGATGACTGAGGAGACCTTGCTTTCATGAGAGCGGGGAGTCCCAGAGTCCCTATCCAGATGACTCTTAGGTCCCCTCTGCTCACTCCCATGCTCTCCTCCTGGAGTCCCAGCTGTTCCAGCACCCACACTGTAGGATAGACATTTGATGTTTCCCTTGAGAGAGCTTTAGGACACTTTTGCTCTGTCCCATCCCTTATGTGTCCCAGAACACTCACCCACCCCGTATGGGATTTAGTTGACATTTATTCTTTGAAAAACCCTTCCTGGAAAAAGCCACATGTCATAGTCTTTCCATCCGGTTTTGGGGAAGTTCTTCACACTTGGTCTCATTTTGTTATAACAGGTCTTTTTGTTCATCAACCAAATTTGGGTTTTGCTGCCTTTTCTCTTACACCAGGTGTCTTTTTATCATCTGTAGGTCACCTGTCCCAGGGTCTCAGGGTTCATATCTACCTTCTCATAGGCATTGTCTTTTTTACTACCCTAAACTGTCTCCTATCTACCTTGTGGTCCCGAAAGAGCTTTGAAATCAAAGTGTATGGTTGGCATATGTATAAGGAAGCAACTCAACTTCTGAACCACTCAAGTGGGCCAGGGGTGGTAGTGAATGCCTTTACACCTAGCACTCTAGAGGCAGAGGCAGGCAGATCTCTGAATTTGGGGCCAGGCAGGTCTACAAGAGTTGAGTTCCAGGATAGCCAGGGCTATATGATAAGATACTATCTCAAGAAAAACAAACAAACAAACAAACAACAAATACACTTAATTGAAATGGATTTGGAGCACAGGGTCCCTGCTGCTGTTGGATGCAGAGCATCTTTTCCAGCCTCCAGAGTCTGAGTCTCATGGGGCTAGGCCTTGTGGCTAGTTACCTTTCCATCCCTTGTTCTTCTCAATGCTGAGGACGATCTCTGGTCTGTCGTGGCCCAGTGCTTGGTGCATGGTGTGATCTTAGTTGAGTCATCAGTATTTGCGCTGGGTTTCCTAGGCTTGCCACCGGTGCTGGGTTGAGCCTTACACCTTTATCCTCTGTGCACTGCCACAACATTAGCTTTTCCCTAAAGGGCTTTGAGCCAGGAGTCTTCAGAGACTCTTTAGGGACCCTGAGAGACCTCACTGTCAGCCAGAACTTTCTCCTCAGGCTTTCAGACTTAAAGTCTCACATCTTCAAAATCCCATCAAATCCGACTCAAGATCCCAAGTCCTGTGATTCCTGGAATTCCAGGCTGGGCATGAGTTTCTTCGTTTTTTCCCCCTGGCCTGAGATTTTGGATGCCTCAGTTACTTGATTAATTTCTTCCCAGCATGCATGATGGAAATCAGCCCTTGCCCAGGGCTGGCAAAGATGTGCTGATGCAGAAGACAGTGGAGGGAGGGGGGGATGTGACTCGGAGCCTCGGTGGCTTCTTTCCAGCCTCATGAGATAGCAGGGTGGAAGGGGTTTGTTGGCACAGGTGTATCTAGGTACCCCTGCTGCTGGGGCAGGCTGGTCTGACTTTCTCTATCTCATTTCCAGGCGGAAACAGCAGCCAATCGCATCTGCAAAGTGTTGGCCGTCAATCAAGAGAATGAGCAGCTTATGGAAGACTATGAGAAGCTGGCCAGTGATGTGGGTACCCCTCTGTTCTTCTACCTTGGCCCTACTAGCAAGGCTCTGTATTGCACCCTGAGAGAGTGAAGCTCCCAGGATCTGTACCTGTATTTTCATTCTGTGGGCACAGTCCCAGGCTGGTGTAGTGCATGATCCAATCACAGTTAACATAGGGCAGCTTGGTTCTAGGCCTCTGGGAGAGCAGAAATGAAGACAGAAGAGATGGTCTCTGGGCTACAGTGGGTCTGGGAAATGGCCTTCTCCCCTCTGGCTCTTGCTTTTTCTTTCACTTACTGAATGGGAGTGGAGCCCTGGGACCTCAGAAGCATTTGCAGTCTGGTAAACTGCCCCTTGGGAAGTTTTGCCTGAACTAAATAGTACAGGGCTATGCCAAGTACTTAGAAGACATGCGCCTGGGAGGGCTCAGTACTGTCTCAGGCTTGGTACTTAGCAGTACTTAGTACTTAGTAGTCAGGCCGGCAGGGGACAGAACGGGAAGGAGTTAATCAGCTGACCAGCTATCATTTGGGACGAGGTGCTGCTTCCTTCTTCCGTGACAGAATCCAGCCCTTTGAACTCCTCCCCTGGCTTTTCGGTGGCTTTGCCTTCCAGCTGAGTGAGAGCCAGTTGCCCTGGCTTTAATCCCTGCTTCACTGCTCCAGCCAGTCACCGCAGCAGGCTGCGTGACCTGGCAGAGCCCTGGGCGCCTCTTCTATAGTGTGGGGGTGAGCGTAGCACTTGACCATGTTGTGTTTCTGTGGTGATTCCTGGGAGTCACTTTGTGGGTCATGCCTGGCATCATGCAGGTGTTCATATGCTTCCTGTCATCCATCCTGGATCTTCTTCCTCTCCCTCACCATGGCTCCAGGCTAAAAATCTAGGCTGTCCCAGACGCTAGCCTCTTCCTTTCAGGACCAGAGGTTCCTGTTCTATTACACCCCTGCTTGGTGTAGATGAAGAAACTGAGTCCTGGCTAGACTTAAGCTCAGGTCTCCTTGCTCTTAGAGAATCTTATGGTTCTTTAGTTCTTCCCATATCTGGGCAGAGAAGATGAGGGGTGTGGGCTCTGAATTGACCATATCCTGGTCAACTTGGAGGAAGCACCCAGAAGCCTTGCTACATGCCATGGTGAGGTCTTCATGGGTAGTTAATTGGAAGGTAGCATGGAAGAAAGGCAAGCTGGCCTTTGCGCTGCATTCTTACCCTGTGCCTTTCCTCTTCTGTCTTGCCATCGTAGCTGTTGGAGTGGATCCGCCGCACCATCCCATGGCTGGAGAATCGGGTGCCCGAGAACACCATGCACGCCATGCAGCAGAAGCTGGAGGACTTCCGAGACTATAGACGCCTGCACAAGCCGCCCAAGGTGCAGGAGAAGTGCCAGCTGGAGATCAACTTCAACACGCTGCAGACCAAGCTGCGGCTCAGCAACCGGCCCGCCTTCATGCCCTCCGAGGGCAGGATGGTCTCGGTGAGTGCCAGGGGCAAGTCTGGGGCCTGCCTGGCCACCTCTGTCCCCCAACTGCATGAGGTTTTCTTCTACCTACCAATCTATTCCATTTTTCTTACACTTTACCACACATGCGTGAACTCAGGCACAAAGGGACAGCCACTTTCTCCACAGACTGTTCTAGCTCAGGTTTGTCCATCTCAACCCCAGAGTATTCCAAACTTCCCTATACCTTAAAAAAATAAAGTTTTAAACAGAATATCTGGTCTTACTGAACCAAGCAGTAATGTTAATTTTTAATTTCATATAACCTTGAGTACTTTCAAAATAAAATAACAATAGCAAAACCAAAGCAAAACAAACCTACTTTTGTTATCTTAAATAAAAATCATTTTTTTCTAGTATGGTTCTAATATACTTATAAGTAAAATATTAAAAAGTAGAAGTTGTTTATAATATACTACCTACTATAAACTTTGTTTTAATTAGGAAAGATTTTTTTCTTCTTCGTCTTCTCTTCCTCCTCCTCCTCCTCCCTCCTCCTCTTCCTCCTCCCCCCTCTTCCTCTCCCCCCCCTTCCTTCTTATTATTACTATTATTTTCTGATCCTAGGCACTGGATCCAGTAACCCAGGTCCTCATGAGTGTTAGGCAAGTGCTCTGATACAAGGCTGAATTCCCAAGCCCTATTTTATTTTTTTCTGTGAGATAGGGTCTTGTTACCTCATCCAAGCTGGCCTAAAACTTACCCTGTAGCCCATGAAGACCTTGACTTTGAATTCTCCTGCCTTGGCGTTACAAGAAGCTAGGATTTCAGGCCTGTGCTACCAAGTCCAGTTTTAATCTTTATATATAAATATAATTTTAAGTGGCTCTTAAAGCATGTTTTATATAAGATTCTTTCAAACAAAAACACCTATAACAAGTTGGGACAGATGTCTGTAATCCTAGCTCTTGGGAGTCTGAGGCAGGAGGATCACAGCAAACTTGAGGCCAGCCCAGGATATATAGCTAGGCCCTATCTAGAAAACTAAAATGAAACCATAATATTGCAGTCAATCTTCTGTATCACGAGTGCTCCTCCATTATGTCCCCTTTTGTCTTTTTGCCATCCCTTCACCTTTATCCTTCTTCATGACTTTCTGAGCCAGGAAATTACAGGGCAGAGTCATCGAGGCAGAACCTTTTATCCCTTCAAACAATGAGTAACAATAACAAGAAAAACAGAACAAACAAAACCCATACATACTGAGCAGGACCAGAGAGGACCGGCCAAGTGGGAGGAGGCAGGAGCAAGGTGGTCTTGCACAGAGAAAATAGGTCTGTGGTGTCTGTCATGCAAGCAGTTTGGAATACTAGTCCTTTAAAGTCCAGGGCTTAATCAGATGCTTTGGGGGCTGTTAAAGTCACTGTGAGCTAACAGGTACTCTTGAGAAATAAAGGGATTTATTTATTTATTGCCCTCTGATGTGGGGCAAATGCCTGGTGTGTGGCCAGGAGGATGATGCTCAAACTGGCTCTGCTCTATCTGTGCTGGCTGGGTGCCTTATGCAAAGGGCATATGTATTTCTTCCTTCCTGTGATCGTGGCTGATTCTCTAATCCGAGCTACTCTCCAGAGCCTGATGTCCAGAATCTGGGACCCTTGGCTTAAGAGGATGATTCATACCTTGGATCTTGTGTGTCAGATTGCTTCCTTCTTAATTAGTCTGGTCCTCTGACTTATTCTTGGACCTCTGAGACTAGCCAGGATCCTGCTGGAAGCTGGTCAGTGCAGGGAATCTCCATAGCTGGATGGCCCACGTGGACTCAGATTCCACTCCCTATCCAAGAGTCAGGGAAATGCTAATAGCTAGAGGAGAGGTGAGGCAGTTGACTGTGGTGAGCATGGGTGCTAAGATCTGGAAGCATCTCTTCCTGGAAGGCTGCAGCCTTCTCCGGGTTCTCTGAGCCCCTGTCTCCCATCTCTGCAGGATATCAACAATGCCTGGGGCTGCCTGGAACAGGCAGAGAAGGGCTACGAGGAGTGGCTGCTGAATGAGATCCGGAGGCTAGAGAGGTTGGACCACCTGGCAGAGAAGTTCCGGCAGAAGGCCTCCATCCATGAAGCCTGGACAGATGGTGAGGCAGAGCCGTCTCCCACCCCCTCCCCCACTCCCACCCAGCCCGCCACCAGCTAGGACTCCTTTCTTTTGCTTTTGTGGGTGGCATCTTATCTGTCTCTCTCTGCAGAGTTTTCTGGAAGTAGACAAGTTCACTAACCTCAGTTGCTTTAGTTTCTGTGTTTATAAAGTAGGGACATTAGTAGTTCTGACCTCCAAGGACTGTAAGAGTTTAATGGCGAGGTCTCAGGCATGCTGAGAAGAATCCCTGAGAGCAGTTTCATGAGAGCACTACTTTTTCCTTGTTCACTTTACTACCACTGATTTTTCCAAGTCCTTTAGGGTGGCTCTCAGTCCTGACACTGTCCCTGAGAAGCACGGTCAATTTGTCTGTTTCCAAATCTCTGACCTGTAGATGTTAATGTCCCTCCTATGCAGTCATCTAGGCTGGTATCTGGTGTCTGCTTAGTGATGATCAAGGTTAACTGAAGAGAGACAGTCATACAGGATGGGGCTTTCCCTCAGAAGCTGGTTTGGGTTACAGCAGTTGTTCTCAACCTATGGGTCTCAACCCCTTTGGAGGTCAAACATCCCTTTCACAGGAGTCGCCTAAGAGCATCAGAAAACACAGATGATTTATGATTCATAACAGTACCAAAATTACAGCTATGAGGTAGCACTGAAGATAACTTTCTGGTTGGGGGCTACCACAGCCTGAGGAACTGTATTGAAGGGTCACAGCTTTAAGGTGAAGCTCCGCTGGTGTAGAGTGTGGAATGGCTCCTGCCCATTTTCTCGCACTTTGCTCTCCATATTGGCTGGAGCCCCTGAGGCAGAGCCAGTGGTCACTGGTGCCACATGAATGCTTTATTCAGCCCTGGGTCTTGGGCTGGAAGTAAACTGGGAGGATCACATTCTATAGCCATCTGGGAGTGGCCTGACTTGATAAGAAAACACCCAGATAAGTGGGCGGATTTAGGATCCCATATAATTAAGTACACGCGCAGGTACAGAATGGACAGGAGTGGTAGAGATGGCCCTGATTCACTCATTTGTAATTTTTGTTTTCCTTTATTTTTGTTTTGATTTGAAACAATTTCATCATGTAGCCTTGGCTGACCTAGAACTCACAGTGAAGACCAGGTTGTCCTGGAGCTCTGTAGACCAGGCTGTCCTGGAACTCAGAGGTCCAACTGCCTCTGCCCCCTAGTGCTGGGATTAAAGGCCTGTGTCACCAGACCCAACAGGAATTCATTTCTTGAGACTAAGGAGTTAACCCTAACCATGGAGGAAATTGTGTGTACACAGGGGTATATGTGGGGAGGCTGGGTGTGGTGCGCCCCACAGAGCAATGAGAAGCTCTGCTGGAGGCATCAGGCCAAGTTCACATCCATGAGTTCTGTGTCTCTGGATTCAACCAACTTTGAAGCATACTAAAAACAAAAAGGAATTATGTCTATGTTGAGCTTATGTTTTCTTGTCATAATTCCTGAAGAATATGGTTGAACAGCTGGCTATATAGCATTTATACTGTAAGCAACCTGAGTGGTTTAGAGTATAGGGGGGAATGTATGGAGATTATATGCATATACTGTGCCATTTTATATAAGGGATTTGAGCATGTTGGGATTTTGGTATTCTTAGGGGTCCTGAAATGAGTCCCCTGCAGATCTTAAAGGACCACTGTATCCAGGAAGACCATGAAGCCAAAGTAGGGATTCTGATAGTGTGTGCTGCTAAATAGTTTTAAGGCAGAAAACATAATTTATATTAGAATAGATAAATGGGTTTATTTGTAAATTAAATCTAAACTTACTATGTTATGATTTTAAAGGGGGATGGGAGGATTCAATATCAGAAAGAAATGCTTTACTATTGGGCACAGCTCTTAGCCTCACGGACCAAGAAGGTACGAACACCCTGTGGTGGCCCAAGCACAGAGGGTGTTACACATAAGCAAGGCGCAGTTTGTCCCTGCCCTGAGAAGGTCCTTCCTTCCTGAGGCAGCTTGGAAGCTTTTTAGGGAGGTCATTTATTTATTTTTTTTCATCCCTGCCTTCCTCTTCTAAGAACAGGCTCAAAAATACAAGAGCTGCCCTTGCCCTAGGCTGGGACATTGGTGATGGTCTGAGAAGTCTCTAGCCACCGTGAATGTGAGCAGCAGAGGGTGCAGATCACTGACTTCACTGAGAATGTCTGGGAAAGCAGATCCCCTGCAGGGCTCTCAGGGCTCACCCACGGGACCAGGGACATTCTAAACCTGGGCACTGATGGAACGCTTGGCTTGTTTTGTTTCGTTTTGTTTTTTCCCCGGTTATTCCATACAGCATATATTGCTGTGTTTCCTGATGTTAGAAAGCGAATGTCTGGCTTCATGCATCTCTCCATATTCCTGTGTAACCTTCATTACAAGTAATTTTAATGGTCTGGAAATCCTCTGTGGAAGCAGTGGTCTTTCCAGTGCCCCCCCATAGTTGTACATTCTCGCTGCATGTCCTCTCTGTAGATTGCTGCACAGTGAGCATCTCTGTGGGAAATACCCTGACAAGCAGAGCCTCTGAGCTCAAGAGTTGATGACTAGACCAAACATACTTGCCTGGCTCCTGCTCACCTGTGCCCCCCCCACTCCCCCCAACTCTCTGGCCCCCAGGCAAAGAAGCCATGCTGCGGCAGAAGGATTACGAGACAGCCACCCTGTCCGAGATCAAAGCCTTGCTCAAGAAGCACGAGGCCTTTGAGAGTGACCTGGCTGCCCACCAGGACCGCGTGGAACAGATCGCGGCCATTGCCCAGGAGCTTAAGTACGCCCGCTCTGACCTCTCTCCCTTTGGTGCCCCAGCAAGAGGCTGAGATCTGCTTTCTCAGCTGTTGTGGATGAGGGTGGGAAATCAGGGAATGCGCAGACAGATGGTGCTGGGGGGTGGGGTGTAGGGTTGAGCCCATGTGGGAAAGAGGCAATACGGAAGGCAAGGCCCCTTCCTGGTGGGAGAGAGCCCCAACCATTCCATTCTTGTGCAGACATTTGGTTATCACCTACTCCTCGGGCAAGACCAGAGGGTGACCACACCCTGTTTTATTTGATTTTGCCTTTTAATTAATAGTTTTTAGGTTTGCATAAAAGTAATGGGGTTTTTTACCACATTTTAAAACTTTTTGCCTTGTTTTTAAATTGTGTGTGTGTATGTGTGTGTGTGTGTGTGTGTGTATGTGTGTGTGTGCATGCCATGGTGCAATGGTGGTCAGAGGACAACTTGGAGTTGGTTCCTTTTCTATTTTTACTGTGAGCCTTGAACTCAGGTCTTCAGGCTTGCACACATGTATGCCTTTTCTTGCCAGCCCAGATTTTCGTTTTGTTTTCTCTTGAGACAGGGTTCAAACTGTAGCCTAGGCTGGCCTGGAACTCAGTGTGTAGCTGAGGGTAGCCTCAAACATGTGGCAATCCTCCTGTCTCGGCCTCTTAGGAGAGTGCTGAGGTTACAGACATGAGTCACCATGCCCGGCTCCCAAGCCTTGGTCCACGGCTCTGAGCTTTTCTTTTGGGACCTCAGCAGCTTCCTGTCATTGGTCATTAGAGTCACCGTCAACTTTGGTGGGGGCAGGGACTGTTGGAGAGGGGCAGCCACCATCCCTGCTTCCGGTAGAGGCAAGAATGGGAGGGTGGGGACGGTGTGTGGAGGAGAGCACTTTCAGTCCCCCCAGCATTGTTAGTGTTCCTAACATCCCCAGGAACAGGAACAACAGCCCCCCCTCCCCCCAGGCCTCTCCACCTGTGTCACTGTCACTTGACTCCTTGTCTCATCCCACTCCACAGTGAGCTGGACTACTATGACTCGCCAAGTGTCAACGCTCGTTGCCAAAAGATCTGTGACCAGTGGGACAATCTAGGGGCTCTCACTCAGAAGCGGAGGGAAGCTTTAGAGGTAGGACCATCCTCCTTGGTTCTTTGCCTTCTGAGTTCCCATGATTCCCTGCACCATCCCTAGCTGCCTTATGAGTTCCCATGATTCCCTGCACCATCCCTAGCTGCCTTATGAGTTCCCATGATTCCCTGCACCATCCCTAGCTCTCGACCTGTGGTTGGAATGACTCCCTTAGGCCAGAATGTGTGAGTGTAGATCTGTTGCTGGACTTTACTGGACTACTTTGTGAGTTCTTCTTTCTTCCACCCTTCTCTACCCCTCTTCTTCCACCATTTCTACTCCCTAACACTAGGTAGGAGAGAAAAGGGATAGAGGGGAAAGGGGGTGATGTTACTGGTAGACCACTTCTTGCTGATTGGGGTCATTGAGCTCTTTGGGGCAAGTTTGATCTTCGCCGTCAGGTTATCTAACTTCTTATTGTTTCTTCTTTGTACGCATCTATTTTAACAAACCACAACAACCACTGACCTACAATGCCTCTCGGAGCCCTAGCATTTAAATACCCTGTCAGGAGTCCCCAGAATTTCAAATGTCACACATTTGCAGAAACTATCTGCAGCTCGCAAAATCACACCCCTGCTAGAACAAGAAGAGAAATCGTAGCCAGCTGCTGTGGACAACCTAGAGCAGCCCCATGTCCCACACCTAGGGTTGCAACAGGTGCATATTCTGTGATTTTAAAGAAACCAGAATTCTCACCACAGAGACTTTAACTCATCTCCAGCCCTTTGAGAGCTGTCCTTCTCTGTAAACCAGACCCTCCTGCGGCCAGGACAAGTGATTCCAGTGTGAGATGCCCTGTCAATTGACCACCAAGACCCAGAGCCACTCAAGAGCTTGTTCCTTCTACCTCATCCAGTCCAGTGCTCCTAGACCAAGATGCTGGGGTTGGGGAGTGGCACTGACTCTGGGTGTCACTCTGCTAAACATTCCATCCCACTTGATACTCTCAGCGCACAGAGAAGCTGCTAGAAACCATTGACCAGCTCTACTTAGAGTACGCCAAGAGGGCTGCACCCTTCAACAACTGGATGGAGGGAGCCATGGAGGACCTGCAGGACACCTTCATCGTACATACCATCGAGGAGATCCAGGTGGGCAGCCCCAAGAAGCTAGTCCTTTTTAGGATAAACTGAGGAGAAACATCCTAGATTAATAGTATTAGCATATGAGGTCATGCGTTTGTTTGTTTTTAAATATTTCTTTATTTTTATGTTGTGTATATGTATGTTTTGCCTGTCTGCATGCATGTACACCACATACATATAGCACCCAGACTCCCCTGGTACTAGAGTCTCAGGTAGTTGTTAATAGTCATATGTAGGGCTGGAGAGATGGCTCAGTGGTTAAGAGCACTGACTGCTCTTCCGAAGGTGCTGAGTTCAATTCCCAGCAACCACATGGTGGCTCACAACCATCCATAATGAGATCTGACCTCCCTCTTCTGTAGTATCTGAAGACAGCTACAGTGTACTCATATATAATAAATAAATAAATCTTAAGAAAAAAATAGTCATATGTATACTGGGAACTGAACACCGGCCCTCTGTAAGAGCAACAAGTGCTCTTAACTACTGAGTCATCTCTCTAGCCTCTTACCCCTACAGGATCTTTGTATCCTCCATGTGCTCCTGGTTAGTCTGGAACACATTATCTATACCATGCTGGCCTCAAACTCACAGAGATCCTCCTGCCTCTGCTGTCCAAATGCTGGGACTAAAGGAGTATGTCATCATACTCAGTCTAGCACTTGAATTATTTTGACAAGGTTTCATATACACACACACACACACACACACACACACACACACACACACATATATGTATGTGTATATATATTACAATATCTTAAAGATAAGGGAGTGCTAAGGCAAGGTTTCTTTCCCATTACTCTTTCTGGCCCCCTGTTTCCCTTTTCAGGGGTAAGCAGTATGGTCAAAGACTCTGTATGCAGACAAATGCATTTATCTATGTGTTCTTTGTACCTTTTGTGCACACAAAAATGTAGACTTTCGGGCTGGTGAGATGGCTCAGCGGGTAAGAGCACCCGACTGCTCTTCCGAAGGTGATGAGTTCAAATCCCAGCAACCACATGGTGGCTCACAACCATCTGTAACGAGATCTGGCTCCCTCTTCTGGAGTGTCTGAGGACAGCTACAGTGTACTTACATATAATAAAAAAAAAAAAATGTAGACTTTATACCATATCCTAAATCTTGACTTTTAACATTAATTTTGAAGCTCCCATTGGCTCCCATCTTCCTCAATCTTTTATGTAACTATAGAACATTAGATCAAAATGTTTGCAGGGGCTAAGAATATAGCTCAGTTGGTAGCATGTTTGTCTAGCATACATGAAGCCCTGAGTCCAGTTCCAGCCATTGCATAAAATGAATGTGTTGATGCATGTCTTTAATCCTAATATTCTCAAGGTAGAGGAAGAAAAAGGGATTTTTTGCAGGAAGATGAAGGAGCCAGTGTTGTAAGAGGTTACCTGGGAAGCAGGGCTGGTCCCACCCCCATATGACTGATCTGATGGTATGGTGTTGAACATCCGCAGTGGTGACAGCTGAGTGTACCAGCTCTCAGGATACAGCTGTTGCCTGGCTGGCTCTGCCTTTGCCTTTCTCAGGCTATCCTGCCTTGCTGGTTCTCTGCCATAAGAACCTGGTTTGATGGCTCCGGCTCTTCACTAGATGTGGGACTTGATACCTCTTGGACTCACATTGTTTACTGTGTCTGAGAAGAGCCCTGCCTCCCCAGAGTCTCGGTACTAATCATGCCATTGTCTATCCAGGGACTGACCACAGCCCATGAGCAGTTCAAGGCCACCCTCCCGGATGCTGACAAGGAGCGCCTGGCCATCCTGGGCATCCACAATGAAGTGTCCAAGATTGTCCAGACCTATCATGTCAACATGGCAGGCACCAACCCCTATACAACCATCACGCCTCAGGAGATCAATGGCAAATGGGACCATGTGAGTTAAAAGGCGAATGGGCCGGGCTGGAGAGGTGGCTCAGCTGTTAAGAGCACTGACTGCTCTTCCAAAGGTCCCAAGTTCAAATTCCAGCAACCACATGGTGGCTCACAACCATCCATAACAAGATCTGACTCCCTCTTCTGGAGTATATGAAGACAGCTACAGTGCACTCACACATAATAAATAAATAAACAAATAAATAAATAAATAAATAAATAAATAAATCTTAAAAAAAAATTCGGACAGACATAGGCTGAACCATCACACGTTTCTTTTGGGGGGGTATTATTAGATATTTTCTTCATTTACATTTCAAGTGCTATCGCATAAGTCCCTTATACCCTCCCCCCGCCCTGCCCCCCTACCCACCCACTCCCACTTCTTGGCCCTGGCATTCCCCTGTACTGGGGCATATAAAGATTGCTAGACCAAGGGGCGTCTCTTCCCAAATAATGGCCAATTAGGCTATCTTTTAATACATATGCAGCTAGAGACACGAGCTCTGGGAGTTCTGATTAGTTCATATTGTTGTTCCATCTATAAGGTTGCAGACCCCTACAGCTCTTGGGTACTCTCTCTAGCTCCTACATTGGGGACCCTATAGATGACTATGAACATCCATCACATGTTTCTTAAGGGCAGGATTTTTATCTTTATCTTGATGGTCTTCGTTTCTTTATCAGTGAATGAATTTCTAGTCCAAGTTGACATCTTCACTCTTGCTGCATTCTGCATTCTGACTTGCCCCTTTCCCTCAGTGGGGCCCCCATTTTCTCACCTTCGAGGTATCTGGCCCACCCACAGAGTCGCTGGTTGTTCCCACCCCAGGTACGGCAGCTCGTCCCCCGGAGGGACCAGGCTCTCACAGAGGAGCATGCGAGACAGCAGCACAACGAGAGGCTACGCAAGCAGTTTGGGGCACAAGCCAACGTCATTGGGCCCTGGATCCAGACCAAGATGGAGGTGAGTTTTGTCATGGAAAGCAGGCTGAGAATGTTCTTTCTCTTCCTACTTAACACCATTCCAGCCAGTCACCTGCTTACTAGGAAGGACCATGATGTCCCGAGGTCCAAACCTGTGATTATTCAGTTGCAAGGGATACTGACCGTGTGCTCCCTTTGTCTGATTGGAGCCAAGTAGGACACTATTAAGGAACTACCTATGAAAGTTCCACAGGAAGAGCAACTGAGTGCCTTGGTCAGCTCAGGCCCTCTCTGGGTTGTCTTGTCTCTATTACCTCTCTCCTATCAGTGAGCCTGATTCTTTTCAGAGAGCCGAGCTTCTCAACAAGCATAGAAATGTTTTGTAGGATGGAGAGGATCGACCAGGGAAGGAAGTGTAGCCAGAGTGTGATCACTGAACATCTTGTACACGGCGTCCATGCCAAGTTTGTGGGGGTGTACACATATACACATACATGCACTTGGAGCACACATGCATGCATGCTCAGGTGCATGCATCTTGATAAGTTTTAACAGGACTGAACCGAATGAACAAAACTGCCTTCGCCAAGAACCACTTGCATGAGTGAGTGGTTTGCAGAAGTATACATTAGGCCTGGCTCCTGAGGATGAATGCAGATCAGTAGGAACTGGACAGCTACCCTAGGAGGCAAAACAGCAGGGTTATAGAGGAGACCCATCAGGGGAACTGAGAAATAAGAGGGGTCCTGGCTCAACATAGATAGATGGGAGATGGTTGGGTAGAAGTCTAGGATGCAGCTTCCCTACCAAGGAACTTCCATGCTAAATATCTTTTCCTGCTATGGGTTGCCAGTGCTAGCCTCTTTGGGTTTAGGGAGCTAGCTAGGAGAGGTGACCATAGGGACTGGTCCCCTGCCCCGGGAGTGCATAGTAGGCTGGTATGACAAGACATCTCCTTCTAATGAGCAGGAGATTGGGAGAATTTCCATTGAGATGCATGGCACTCTGGAGGACCAACTCAGCCACCTGCGGCAGTATGAGAAGAGCATCGTCAACTACAAGCCAAAGATTGACCAGCTGGAGTGCGACCACCAGCTCATCCAGGAGGCACTTATCTTTGACAATAAGCACACCAACTACACCATGGAGGTAAATAGGTCTAGCCCCGCTTCTCTGGGAGGAAGCCTGGGGTTCTTCCTATCTTCCATTTGGGATAGCATCTCCCAATAAATCAGGCTGGAGGAGGAGGAGGAGGAGAAGTATGCTCTCTGCCCCTGAAACTCTGCACCTTCAATCTGCCGTACCTTCTGGATGCCAGAGAACTTGTTGCAAGTGTACACATCTGGTCCCTAGCTGGAACTGAATGAGCCTTGGTTTGTAACAAGTACTACCCAGTGATTGTGATACTAGTGGGCTCAAGACCTCACTGGCTTAGGTACTTCCTAAATGATGTGAGCTCTTCATCCCTTAACAACAGGATATGTTCTGAGGTTTGCCTTGCCAAGTGGTCTCCTCTTTGTTCAAATATCAGAGTGTGCTTTCAGTGGCCGCAGTATTACCATGCAGTCATTTGAGACTACCATGGTGTATTTGACTTGTCACCGACCAGAAGGCCATTATGTGGTGCCAGCTGTGTGGGTTTCCCCCAAAGGTTTATTTGTGGATGTATATGTCTGTATGTGTGGCTGTGGGGTAGGTCTTGCTGGGACGGGGGACACTCTGGTTTTTTAGCTTTTCCCACCACAAAATCTACCTTCCTTCACTAGCAGAGTTCCAATGGCAAATCCAGGTCTTGTAGCTTTTTTTCAGGCAAAGGCCTGTTCTTTCTGGCGTCTTGCAGGTCTCCCATCCTGATAGGGTGTGATGTGTCCGTCCTGATGGTGATACTGTAACTCCGGATAGAAGATCAAGTTAATTGGAGGTTTTTTGGTCTTTATTTTGTAGCTATGAGTATTTTGCCTGAGTAAATGTCTGTGCACCATGTCTGTTCCTGGTGCCCGAGAAGGTCAGAAGAGGATATATTCCCTTGGAACTAGAAGTATAGATGGTTGTGAGCTGCCATAGGGGTCCTACAATAGAGCCTGGGTCCTCTGGAAGAGCAAGAAACGCTCTTAACCACTGAGCCATCTCTCTAGCCCCTACTTCTGCCATGTTTGAGTTGGAAGGAGGGATAGTTAGTTGGACAGCCTGGAGCCCAAACCTGGCGCTCCTTTCTGATGGGCTCAATACTTGCTTTTAGCATATCCGTGTGGGCTGGGAGCAGCTGCTCACCACCATTGCCAGGACCATCAATGAAGTGGAGAACCAGATCTTGACCCGGGATGCCAAAGGCATCAGCCAGGAACAGATGAACGAGTTCCGGGCCTCTTTCAACCACTTTGACCGGGTGAGAGCCCCAGTCCTTACTCACCTAGAGTGGCCTCAAACCCCCGACCCAGAGCCCTGGAGGGCATTGCCCAGGGCATGAGCCTGGTCCTTGGGTAGGTGAGGAAGAAACTGGTTACAGCCTGCCCTGACTCAGTATACCCCACAGAGCCAGGCTTTCTGAGCTGACCTTGGCAGTCCCACTCTGCCCTGTAAACCTTCACAGCGTTCCTAGAGAGAATGCTAATGTGGGTAAGGAAGGGAAAGCTCCTTTTCATTCTTGACTCTGTCTCCTGTGAAAAAATCAACCCTTGGAAATGAGGCTGCCAGAGGCACCAGTAAATCCCTATTCCGGTGGCTGTACGGACTGTCCCTTACCTCTGCCTTGGGACAAAGGAACCAAAAGAGACTCTGTCCGTACCCAGGCTGCCTTTGGGACCTGTTGGGGACATTAGAGTCCACTATCCTGGGTTCTCGTGTCAGCTTCAGGACAGGCTGCCTTGTCAGTGGGATGCACATTGCTAATGCCCTGAGCCTGGGGACAGCCACAAGGGAGGTGGGGCATGAGGTCAGGTGCTCTCCCCCACCCTGCCTGCTTCACTGCCCTCCAGGTACCTGGCGAGGTGGGGGGGTAGGGTTCTGGGAGACATCAGGTCACCTGGGGCACTTCTGGGAGCTTCTCACCCTTGTGGCTCATCATGTTCCCCACCTCTGGCCCTGCTTTCCCGAGCAGGACTGTGTTCCAGGGACAGGGCCCCCCTCTGGAGCCTCGTCTGTGTGTCTAACTGTGTGCATTTTTATTTCCCGTTTCCCCCACCCTTCCCCTCCACCCTCTCCATCCATCCGCATGCCTTTGTCCCCGTGTCTCCCCACACACACCACCTTCCACCCCGGGGCATGGCCCACCCTCCCCCACCCCCCTCACGGCCTCCTCTTCCCTGGCACCGCATGGCTCGCTGCCTGGCGCACCACGGCCCCAGGATCACTCCGGCACGTTGGGTCCCGAAGAGTTCAAAGCCTGCCTCATCAGCTTGGGTTATGATATTGGCAACGACCCCCAGGTACTCGCCTCCTGCATGGAGCACGCTCAAGGGTGGCCTCTGGGGCGAGAAATAACGCATTTCTCCTTTTTTTCTTCTCTCTCTGTCTGACTCTCCCTGTCCCCCTTCCTGTGGGCCATGGGCTCATCCTCTCCTGCTCTCTCCCCACCTGCCCTCTGTCGGGTGCCTCTGACTTTTGACCTCTGCCTTCGGCTATCTTTCCTGGAAACCTGCTTGGGTGTCTGCCTCCTCTCCCTCACCACGTCTCATCTGTGGACTGGACTTGCACATTTCTTTGCTCTTACCTTCGACATGTTCTTCCTACATTCTTCGGCTACTCCTATTCTCCGTACCATAAACTGGGCCCTTCCTTTCCACTGTCTTCCTGGCCTCTGGCTGGCCCCTCCTCCCACCTGTCTGTCCCTCCTGTGTCTTGGCGCCACTGCCCTACAGAAGAAGACGGGCATGATGGACACAGACGATTTCCGCGCCTGCCTTATCTCCATGGGTTACAACATGGTAACGTAAACCCCCTCCTCCGCCTGCCAGGCTTTCTAAAGTTGCCTTGGCCGGGAGGCAGCCACCTGACTGGAGAAGCTAAGTCTTAGTAATGGTGGACAAAGGCTCTTAGGTTAGAACTGCTCTCCTCAGGGGAGCCCCTTATGGGCATCCTTGGGGAAGATGGCACCTGAAAACCAGACCACCCATGGGGCCAGGGTGTGGCTGGGAGGCTTGGCCTCCTCCTCATGGTCTCTGAACCAGTTTATCTTATGGTACTTTCTGCAGAGAAAGGGCTTTTTCACTCCCACAGTGGACACCAGCTGTGGACAGCCAACCCCAAGGCTTACAGAATGATAACTCAGCTTTGTCTTATATGACAATGGAGGTTTATACTTCTGCCCTGGTAATAGCTCCCTCCAGACCTTCCACCACTCAGCCTTGACCCAGGCCTCTCACTAAGCTTGTTTTGTCCCCTCTGTACCCAGCTGGACAGGATAAGACCTTAGCTGGATAGACAGGTGTCCACTGAACAGAAGTACAGAGCCCATGGGATGCCCAGCAGGGTTAAAGGCTAGACTAGAAGTATACTGCGTAAATCGCTCATTGCCATCAAAGCTTGTGGTCTCAGATGAAGTGTGGGAACCTCACAATGTGGTTGTAAGAGTTAAATAAAGTGATCCCAAGGACTGCGTGCTTGTCTGGCACAGATATGCTAAGAAAACAGCATATGTTGGAGCTAGACTGTCTGTGTCCTAATCCTAGCTCCCTACTTACTAGCTGTGTGACCTTGGGTAAGTCACTTACCCTGTCTGGGCCTCAGATTTTCCATACAATGGGAATATGATTTTATTCAGTTGTGATGAGAAGATGAATTTAGAATAGAAGCTGGCCTATATAATACATGCTGTATGGGTGTTAGCCATTGTTGAAGTTATTGTCATTATAATTAATACGGTCATTTTCTGTAAAGGAAACCCAGAGCTCTGCAAGGGGGTGGGAACTCTCAATGTTTGGGCCACTTTCTCATCCTGGGGTAACCCAAGCCAGATCAGAAGTCTGTTGTGCCCCCCTGTTCCAACCATAGGCAACTTGGGGCTGGAAGTACACTCGAGATGCCCCAGTAGGCCCTTAGGGTGACAGGTGTGGGCTGGTTGTCTCCTCCAGGGAGAGGCAGAGTTTGCCCGCATCATGAGCATTGTAGACCCCAACCGCTTGGGGGTAGTGACGTTCCAGGCCTTCATCGACTTTATGTCCCGAGAGACGGCTGACACCGATACTGCAGATCAGGTCATGGCTTCCTTCAAGATCCTGGCTGGAGATAAGGTAGGACTTGCTGACTCTGAGCCAGCACATGGTTACTGTAAATCAGTAGAGTGAATGAAAAGAATCCCAGCGAAGTAGGTTTGGAAGGAAGGTTGAAGTAGATACTAAAATGGAAAAAACGTGACGTGTTTAAAATACATATACATAGGGTAATTTGTAAATATATAATATGCACTTAAAATATATATATACATACACACAGGTGTCTGTTATATGTATGCATGCTCGTATTCTACAGATCAAGTAGAGCTAGGAAAGGAAAACATGGGCACCTAATGTTCCCGGCAAGTTTACGACCTAGTTGCGGCAATGCCGCGTTGCTTTCCGGCCACTGACGAGGTTTCCGACCCTGCCCATGCTTTCTCCGCAGAATTACATCACGGAGGATGAGCTGCGCCGCGAGCTGCCCCCTGACCAAGCTGAGTACTGCATCGCAAGGATGGCCCCCTATGCGGGCCCCGACTCCGTGCCCGGTGCTTTAGACTACATGTCCTTCTCCACGGCACTGTACGGCGAGAGTGACCTCTAACCCGCCCCTGCCTCCCTCTCCCCACCCTGGCCTTCTGCGCGTGCGCCCCACCCTGCTCCTCTTCCTCCTCCGCCCAGTCTGGCTGGCTGGGTTCGTTTTTTTCAGCTCAGCCACCAAGGGGGCAGAGCTCCGACCCAGGCTGCACCAAACCTCCCTGCCCGCAAAGTGACAGTTTACAAAATTATTTTCTGCAAAAAAGGATAAAAAAAAAAGTTACGTAAAAAAAGTTTAAAAAGAAAAAAAAACCAAAAAACTACATATTTTATTATAGAAAAAAGTATTTTTTTCTCCACCTGTCTTAAATGGAAAAGAGGAAAAATTAACTATTTGCACCGAAATGTTTTTGTTGTGACATAGGAAAATAACCAAGCACAAAGTTATATTCCATTCTTTGTACTGATTTTTTTTTTCCTCCTACCTGTTCTGTCTGCTGTATTCATTTCTCTAAACGTCATGTCCACTTGGGGGTGGGGTAGGTGGTTACTCTCATCAGAGGCACACTGGTGCATGTGCGTTTGCTAGCTCACTTGTCCATGAGAATATTTTATGATATTAAAGAAAACCTTTTGAAATGGCTGCTTTTCAAAGAAGATAATTCATGGCTTCTCATTTTTCAGTCTCCTCAAAAGTGTGGCTGGCCTGTTTTATGACTGCAGGGTTGTTGTTTTTTAATTTTGAATATTGCCTATTAAAGATTAGGACAAACTTGGAGATTATGATGTTGCTTGGCACAGACTGTATTAAAACAACACTCCCATGACATTACTTTGCTTGTTCCTTTTGCTGACTTCCTGAAGTGGGGGTGGGTTGTGTCAAGAATGGTGTGGAGTACCTGTCCCCACCCACCTCTAGATTTTTGAGCCTGGTTTGGTCCAGTCTCACTTCTTTATTTTGAAAAGGAGAAGATGGCCTCCTCTATGTACTGGGGATGAAAGTTCACAAGAGCATGAAGGATCCTGATGAAAAACCCCAGCTTTCTTGTTTTTTGTGGCATCTGTGACTTCTCTGTGACCCCAACCATTTTGTTTTTGCTGCAGGGGACAGCTTGGATTGTGTCAGGGTTGAATTCCCCTTTCCTACTCTTAAGTGTTCCGTAGAGGGCTGGGGCTTGGTGGCAGGGTATACAGCGAGCATGTGCCAGGCCCTGAATTCAATCCCTAGAGACCCCAAAATGTATCACAGATAGTAGCTGTTGGTCATTGCAGAGAGTTCACTGGCAATGCAGATTGCCAGCACTCCCCCCCATATATGACATATATGATGATAGGTTTCAATTTATCATTTGTTGTCTAAGAATATATGGTGGTGAGGAGCCTTTTGTTAAAAGTCCTGAGGCTTCAGAGCAGCACAAGAGTGATCATGGTTAAAATAACTTTGCAAGTAGAGTTATGTCAATGTGTTGGGGAGTTCTGCCTGGGATCGGTTTTAAAAATCCCTGGCTGTGCCACCTAAAAATGGTGGGTTGCCTCTTTGCTGCCAGGTTCCCATTTGTTAAGTGGTGCTTCGTGGTGGTAAGTGGGTATGGAGCAGGTGTGTTGGCTGTGGCCAGGAAGAATCATTTGAAAGTAGGTCAATGGGTAGGCCCCTGCCGCCAAGCCTGAAGGCCAGAGTTTGATCCCTGAGACCCACATGGTAAAGAGAACCAGCTCTCAAAAGTTGTCCTCTGACACATGGATGTACACACACGTGCTCGCATACACTAAAAAATACATTTAAAATTTTTTTTCTTTAAAGAGGATAATTCCTAGTATTAACTGCAGTTAGGGGGACTAAAGCCATCTGAACTTTCTGAGCTAAGCTAGAGAAGTCTATGGTGAAAACTTGTGGGGATTGGTTCAGGGGACATTTTTGAGCTCTCAGTCTGGTCTGGCCACTGGGCCACTGAGGGTATACTAGGTGAGGGGTTGGCTCTTACCTTGGGAAACTTATGAATTTACCCTTGAACAGTAGGAATCATGGAAGATAATCAGTATCACTGTGGAGAAAGAGCTAGAAGTAGGCTGGTCCTGGTTTCAAAAAAAAAATTTTTTTTTTAAAGCATTTGTTCACTGGAGGATAGGGGCATGTGTGTACCGCAGCAAATCAGAAGGTCACGGGATGACTTGGAGTTGGCTCTTTCCTCTACCACGTGGGTTCCAGGGATCAAACTCCGATTACCAGGCTTAGTGGCAAGAGCCTTTACTCGGTGGCTGGTCCTTCTTCAGTGTTTATTTTTAATGATCATGTAAGTCATGTGAACAAAAGTGTGCCCACCAAGTTATCCCGTAAATCAGTTTTTAGTCTGTTGAGGGTAAAGAATTTTAACCTGGGTTCTCCTCCGGTGCCGAGTGCGGATCCCAGGGCCTTGTGTGAATCACAGAAGCTCTGCCACCGGGTTAGCTTCTTCCCCCGTTGAAATGGGCATTTAAGGCCGTCATACACATCTTGTGGGTTGTTTTTTTTTTTAATCATTTGTTCATTTTAACAAATTTAGTTCCTCCCCCAAAACAACCCCATTTGGCAAACCTCATTAAACTCCTCTGAACATTTTAAACTATAATTACAAGTTTTAATGGTTTTCCCCAGGATATTAAACTCCAGAGACATCTTGCTTAGCACAAAAAACAACTGAAAATGTTATAAATACAATAAATCAATTCCTGTGAGCAATCTAATGCTGTTTGACTAACCGATCCCCCCCACTTCCAAAATTAAAATCACGTGCCTGACTTAGTCATGTATTTTAGACTAAAACCACAAAACCGAGGCATGGCGGCCACTTTTACTTGTTCGCGACAGTCGGTCATTATGGGGACAGATCACACACCACGGGACCTTCCAGTGTACTTGTTTATTTATTTTAGATTCAAAGTCCTGTGCCACTTGCTTCTGCTTTTGAGGTTGTCACAGATCACAAGGACTTTGTAAACAGGCATAAGACAACCATCTTCAGGGCTGTTGCATTTAAGGTCATTCAAGGTGAACCCCATCTCTTAATAGAAGCTGTCTGCCTGTCACCAGGTGGTCTAGCCTGCCTTTTATCAGTGGACATCTTTTGCATTCTATTCTTGGTCGATATTCCAGCTTAGTCTAAATGCTTGGATGGAATTCCCTTCTGTGACCCAGCTAGCAGCTAGCTCCTCTATCTGTGGGAAGCATCTCTTTCCTGCCTGCGTGGATGGCACATTTTAACTTTACATCTTCATCCATCTCAGACCCATCCTCTCTGGAGACTGTTGACAGCCCCATAAGGCTGGTCTGTGGATACGGCGCCTCTTTCTAACTCACCGGCACCTTCATGCCAACCCCTAATGACTCAGTGCTGTTTCCATTGCTAGACCATCTCTAAGTTTCCCTCTGGGCACAAACTCAGTAGCCAGAGCGCAGTCATGTGGCTAGTAAGTACAGTGTGTTAGCCAGCTTTCTATCAGTGTGATGAATTACACAGTAATCTATAAGAGAGATGCTGACAAACGGCTCCGGGGGTTTCAGGCCATCCTCACTTGGCCCCGTTGCCTCTGGGCCTGAGGCAAGGTAGCCACACATCATGGTGAGGATGTGTGTACCTGCTGCAGCCAGGCAGCAAAGGTTTCCCTCTACAGGGCTCTACTTCCTATGGGTCCGGCCATTTCCCCACGGTACCCCAGGCCGTCAGTACATGGCCTTTAGGGGCACTGCTGATCTGAACCCACAGTACCAGGATGGAGAGTGGCAGCTGCCTCAGACAGAGGTAGAAAGGAGGCACTGGAGATGCCACCAGTTCCACCTTTTGTTTTATCCACAGGTGGGCTACTATCTAAAAAGAATAGAGTCAGGGCTGGTGAGATGGCTCAGCAGTTAAGAGCACTGACAGCTCTTCTGAAGGTCCTGAGTTCAAATTCCAGCAACCACATGGTGACTCACAACCATCCGTAATGAGATCTGACGCCCTCTTCTGGTGCTGTCTGAAGGCAGCTACAGTGTACTTAAGTATAATAATAAATAAATCTTTAGGCCGGAGTGAGCAGGGCCGACTAGAGCGAGCAACTTTCATTCCCAACAACCACATGATGACTCACAACCATCAGTACAGCCACAGTGGACCCACATACATTATATTAAGTAAGTAAGTAAATAAATTTTTTTAAAAAAGAATAAAGTCATAGAAACACAACTGTCAACACAAAGGAACCCTTTGTGAATAACATGGACTATCTAGTGAGCTCAGCTATATATGGTAGGCTTCAGGATGTCACGGAATACAGGAACTAGAGAGTAGGCTCCATATAGGACCAGACACAGGATCTGGGAAGCCCTGAGGTCCTGCTTTCTCTTGCTGTTGGCCTGCCCCACTCACGTGGTTATCTCTTCTCTCCTCAAAGCCCTGCTTTCTGTGCTCATGACTTCCCGGGGACAAAGGCTCACCCCACAGAAGCTAGTGCCAATCCCCACTGTCCAGGTGTTGGATGGCGCCTGTTGTTCATTGGTTAGGTAGGGTATCATCCTCTCTATAAGGGGACCTTGTCAGAGCTATTTCCATCCCTCCGTTTCCCATTTTATCAGCTCTTAAATTGAGGTGCAACTTGCAGCCAGTCTCACCAGATGCCTTCAGTAAGACATGTGGCACTGTCAGAGCTTGCAGAGTAGACACCGGTAAGAACAGAGCCCTAGTAAACCTGCTGACTGTCACACACAGCACTCTGACAGGGTTGGGTTAAGCTACACTGTCATTTGTCCTTCAAGACAGGGTCTCACGTGACACAGGCTGCCCTTGAACTTGCTAACAGGTTGGGAAAGTTGCTCCTGACCTGTTCAGTAGGATGTCACCTTCATAAATGAAAAAATAAAATTAGAAATCAGCTATGCAGTGGTGACACACACGCCTTTAATCCCAGCAATTGGGCGGCGACAGAGGCAGGTAGATCTCCAAGTTTGAGGCCTGCTTGGGCTACGTCACGGAGTGAATTTTCAGGACAGCCAGGGCTACACAATGAACCCCTGACTCAATAGATAAATAAATGAACAAACAAAAACCAATTTGTAAGAGAGCTAGAATCCTGGCACTCAGGAGGCAGAAGCAGCAGCCTGGTCTTTAAGGGCGGCCTGGTCTACAGAGCCAGTTCTGAGCTAGCCAGAACTCTAGTCTACATAGCCAGTTCTGAGCTAGCCAGAACTGCATAGTGAGACCCCGTATAAAAAAAAAAACAAAAACCAAGCAAAAAACCAAGATACCCAATGAGAGTATAGAACATAGGGGTTTGGGGGCAGGAGGTGCCACCCTCTCAGAGGAGAATGGGAGGAGGAACTGGGAGGGGGGAGACTAGCGGGCATTGATATAGATGTAAAATGAATAAAAAACAATTTTATTTTATGTGAATGAGTGTTTTGCGCGTGTGGGGTGTGTGTGTGTGTGTGTGTGTGTGTGTACCTTTGGAAGCCAGAAGAGGGTGCTGTAACTCTCTAGACCTGGAGTTACAGATAGTTGTGAGCCACCATGTGGGTCCCGGGAATTTAACCACAAATTAATTTCAATTATTTCAACATTTTATTATACACTTTGCTTTTCTGAGATAGAGTATTATGTAGCCCAAGCTAGCCTCCTAGTTACTATACAGCCGAGGATGGCCTCAAACTCCTGATACCCCTGCCTCTATTTCCCAAATGCTGGGGTCACCGTAGGTGACCACACCAGGCTTACCATAAACTTCCTCATTATCCCTTGCTGGCAGCTCTCATTTCCAATCTTGCTGTCTTAATTGGAAGTCCTCTTGAGTTCTGCTTTTCCAACAACACAGAGGTTTGCTAACTAGTAAGGGAGCGGACTTCTGAAAGTCATTTCAAAAGGCGGTATGTGATTGATGTGGTAGGTAACACAGGCCTGTAATTCCACAACTCAGGAGGCAGAAGCTGAGACAGGAGGATTGGAAGTTTGAGGCCAGCCTGGGACGTATAGCAAGAAGTCATTTCAAAGGCCCAATTCCTAGTTAGTCCCCTCCCCAAAGACGTGTGGAGGCATAGGGAGCCAGGTATATAGCGCATCCCAGTAGCCCCAAGGTGCTCGGAGGAGGCTGAGATGGGAGGAACATCCTGAGTTCAGGACAAACCGCACCGGAAACAGGTAGCGTAGAGAACCCCCAGGCTCAGCCTAGCTCTGTGAAGACGCTGCGGCATTAATGGTTTTTACCCGAGAGGAAAAGGTCGATGCAAAAGTCCGTGGAAAGTACAGTACAAAGCCGCCTCTGCTCTTGCTAAGTGCTGGCCAGCGCAGTGTGGCTCCTCCCTCTAGAGATCTAAGTGAGTAAGTGAGCATGCTCAGCTCACACAGCTTATCTGGTTGGTCTCCTCTTGGTCAACACGTTTCTCTAGTGATTTGGACCCACTAAATCCACAGCACATCCAATAATACAAAAAACCAGGGCTTATGGTTAACGTGGTTCCTTGTTTGGGAATTAGAATGGTGTCTTCTTGCCCATCCAGAATATTTTTTTTTCCTAGAAGAACACCTACAAGGCTCTACTGAAGGCAAATTTTCACTTGGTAAAGTGAGAAGGGGCGAGGCCTAGCGTGGCTACAGAGAAGGGGCGGGGCCCAGCGTAGAGGGAATGAAGTAGGAATACAGAAGGAAGGGTTAGAGCAGTGGTTCCCAACCTTCCTGATGCTGCCACCCTTTAATACAGTTCCTCATGCTGGGTGACCCCTAACCATACAATTTCTTGCTACTTCATAACTATAATTTTGCTACTGTTATGAATTCATAATGTAACTATCTAGGTTTTCTGAGGTCTTAGGCAAGCCCTGTAAAAGAGTCCTTTAACCCACAGGTTGAGAAACACTGGGTTGGTTAGAGGCTTCACTGGCTTGGCCAAATTCGAACACGAAGGGAAAGAAAATCACTGCGTGGGAAGGCCTGACAGCCCAGCCCGGACCTTTCTGTTGACAAGTGGGGACCCGCTCCGGTTGGCCCCGCTCGCTCCGGTCCAAGGATTCGTTTTATTATTATTATTCATAAGTATGCTGTAGCTAACTTCAGACGCACCAGAGGAGGGCGTCAGATCTCATTACAGGTGGTTGTAAGCCACCATGTGGTTGCTGGGACTTGAACTCATCACCTTCGGAAGAGCAGTCGGGTGCTCTTACCCGCTGAGCCATCTCACCAGCCCTAGAAGTGTTTTTTAAAATAAGAAAGATAACTTAAAAATAAAGAGAATCCCAGCACTAGGAAGTCACAGGCAGGTCTATTTAAGTTCAAAGTCAGCCTGAGCTACCTGGAGAATTCTAGGTTAGCTAGGGCTACATAAAGAAACTCCTGTTTAAATAAGCAACCAAGCAAGCAAGCAAATGAGTGAATGAAGGAATAAAAATAACCAATTTAAAAATAAGAGATAGGTAGATGCTGCCCTCTAGTGTCCAGATGTAAAATTACAGCCTTTCATAAAAAGAACGGAAAAGTGCAGCCATTCTACCCCTTGTGAGGACTTTGAACAGGTCCCAGGTGGGCTAATCACAGGATTGTGAGTGACTAGGTACAGCCATAGCACAGAGTGGCGACAGAACCACCTAGGCACATTAGTAGGAAAAGAATGGCTACCAGCCGGGCGTGGTGGTGCACGCCTTTAATCCCAGCACTCGGGAGGCAGAGGCAGTCGGATTTCTGAGTTCGAGGCCAGCCTGGTCTACAAAGTGAGTTCCATGACAGCCAGGGCTACACAGAGAAACCCTGTCTGGAAAAACAAACAAACAAACAAACAAACAAAGTGACTACCGTGTGGTTAAGTACTTCCTTTATGTTGGTCTAAGACAAGCATGTCACACTTACTCTAACTTCACACTTACCATTATTACCCTGTTTTATGTTTGAGACAGGGCCTCGGTATTTGGCCCTGGCTGTCCTGAAAATTACAATGTAGACCAGGCTGGCCTTAAACTCGTAGAGACCCACCTGCCTCTGCCTCCAGAATGCTGAGGTTAAAGGTGTCAGCTGCTATGCCCTGCTTCTTATCCCTGTGTTAAGAGACGAGGGCTAAGGCCTTGACTTCTCACATCTGGTGTCTCGCTAAGCCAAAAAGCAAAATTTGTTCATCTTAGTAGTGGTTCTGAAACTTCATAGGACCAAGGATTTAAACAAGCAGGACTCTGGGCTCTGACCCAGAGATTCTGAGGGTGGGTCTAAGAGGGGCAGACTACGGATTTGCCCCTTGAATGTTCTAGGTGGGTGCAGTAACTAATCTAAATGAGCTTATATCTACACTTTGAGACAACATAGATTAAAAACTCAGCATTATTAAAAGGGACTTTTTTTCTGGATATAAATAAGAATTTAGAAATAGTCATATAGTNTAGGCTGCAGTGGGTGGGAGTGGAGGGTGTGGAGCTGCAGGGCGAACATCAGTTCCTGGGGCAGCTGATTCCCAGGAACCATCCAGGGAGTGGGTAAGAGGCCTGGCTGGCTGTTTGGGAGCTAAGTCCTGGTGACCGACCGTGGGAGCGGAGGGTGAATTCTGGAGCCAGGTGTCAACTCAACTCTGGGATCAGAGGCTGCTCCAACTGCACGGTGTCCAAAGAAGGAGGCAGGCCTGCACGATGGCTTGCTCCGAAACGCCAGGAGGACATTATTCTTTCTAGGATCAGCAAGATCCTATGCCCATAAGGCCCTCCCAGACTCCTTTGCCCGAACATTTTTTTTTTCCTCTCTCACAATTTCTCTTCTTCCTTCTTTGAAGTTTTGTTTTATGCCAGGTGGTACACACCTTTGATCCCAGCACTCAGGAGGCAGAGGTAGGCAGATCTCTGTGAGTCTGAGGTCAGCCTGGAGTTCCAGAACAGGACAACCAGGGCCACTCCTCGGCTCTTAGCATGTTGGCTTAAGACTCCATTAAGAGAGTCAGTTAGAGAGACAGTTCAATTCTTGTAGAGGACACAGGTTTGAGCCGCAGCACCCACGTGGTGGGTCACAACTACCTGTAATTTCAGTTCCTGTGGATCTGTCGCCCTCTTCTGGACTCCGTGGGTACTACAAGCACATGGTCCACCTACATACATAGACGGAACACTCACATAATTTTTTTCAAAAGACTTCTTTATGTTCATAAAACGTATTGGAGGTCTGGAGAGATGGTTCAGTGGTTAAGAGTAGTGGCTGCCTTTTCAAAGGGCCCGGGTTCAACTCCAAGCACCCACATGGCAGCTCACAGCTGTCTATAACTCTAGTTCCAAGGGGGCCTGACACCTTCTGGTCTCCCTGGGTATCAGGCACAAATGTGGCACACAGACATACATGCAGACCGAAACTCCCTACACACAAAATATAAAAAATAATTTTAAAAATTGTATTAAGGGCTTTTTTTTTAAGGTTGCATACAGCTATCAATGTTAATCTTGCTAGAAATAAAAATTAAGACAAATTTAAAGCAATACTTTCTAAGCAAAACATCTCCTCCCCCTTGAAAAACAAACCAACATGTTTGGTGTGGTGTCTTTCACTTGTAATTCTTGCTGAGGCAGGAGGATTACAGCAACCTCAAGGCCAGCCTAGTCTATGTAGCAACCTAGTCAGCCAGCCAGAGCTACACAGTGAGACTGTCTCAAAAACGAAGGAAAAAAAAGCCAACAAATATAAATATTGTTAATATTTTTAGTAAGATTTTTCAAATTGTGTCTTCCAAAACAAGCAAACAAATAAAAGCTAGAGAGGAAATCCGAGCTGTCCTTAGCAATGCTGAGACAATTCAGTTCTGAGCCTCACACAGGCTAGGTGTTCTTCCACCGACCACACGTTGTTCTTTGATTTTTAGAAAATTTTTTACTCTTGGGCTCACTAGGACATAAACAGCTGGGTTTTTGTATTTCTTCTTGCATTCAGTCTACGGTAATGTTTTTGTATAGCCTCTGAGATATTCCATTGTACACCCAGAGAATGAATAAAGAAATAACCTACTAGTGTTTTTTTCAAAAACAGCTTTGATCTCGTAGGGGTGAGACGGTAGTTTCTTGTCAGCCATCACCACTCCTGTAGCAGACAAGAGGGCAAGAGAAAGGGTAAGAATTCACGTTAAACCTCACGTGACCCAGGAGTTCCCCCACAAAATGAAGACCCAGAGAGACAAAGGAATGCTTTGAGGCTCTATGGACAATCAAAGGATCCGGTGTGGAGGGCTAAAGGGTGAATGATCTGATTGGCTGGTTATGCATTAGAGGCGGGGTTTAGCGAGGCCTGTGGTGGGCTGGGCTTCTTGGTTTCCCTGCGGGTAGGTCAGGGAGTCAGAGATGATCATTCCTGGTTTTATTGTTTGGTTGTTTGTTTTGTTTAATGTCAAGGAGCCACATTCAAGGGTAGTTTTTTTTTTTTTTCTTTCCCCAGAATGCATTTCTTTAAAGCAGTGTCTCTCAACCTGTGGGTTACAACCCCTTTTGGGGGATCACTTATCAGACATCCTGCATGTAAGATATTTACATTTACGGTTCATAACAGTAGCAGAATAACTGTTATGAAGTAGCAACAAAAATAATTTTAAGGTTGGGGATGGGTCACCACAACGTGAGGAACTGTATTAAAGCATTAGGAAGGTTGAGAACTGATCTAGAGACAGAGCCTCCAGACTTGGTGGGCTCTCTGGGATGAATACAGGTCTCCTTGATATTCCGTTCTGTTTGAGGAAGGCTGTGGTAATAGACTCATGGGTGAACCGGTTTTTCTCTGTAGGTAGAGCAAGCTGGATCACAGCACAGAGCCTGCCGTAGAGCCAGAGTTGATGCCAACTGAAGTATCCTAAGGCATCCTATGGCTCTGGGCCACGCTCTGCAGCCACCCATGCTGCTGCTGTCCCCAGGGTCACCAGCATGCAGACTTGACGTGTGAGCATTTGAAGCTGGTGGAAACTAAAATACCCCCAGCAGCGGGAAAGCCACCCCCATTAATATCCGTACCTCTAAAGTCACGAGGACCCAGAGAAGACCCTGAATAGGTTATGCTACGCTCTTACGGCTGCTTGGAGGGAGCCTCCCAGCTATGACTTCAGACCCCAACCCTGGCCTGGCAGGGGAAGTAATTATGTGAGACACCCCGAAGCAGTATATGAGTCGGTGTCTGGGGCCCAGGGACTGCTGTGTGCAGACTATCAAGTCCTTAGGGGACAGGGTACTGGGCATAGTGGAAGAAAAAGAAGTCTCCCTCTGCTTCTTTGAGAACAGTGATTCTGGTTTGGTTTGTTGTGGTCTGGGCTGGCACCCACACAAACCTTCCCAGGTCCCCTGCTATGTCACTGCTGTTTTGAAAATGTGAGGTCTGGCTTGGGTACGGTGTGGGCCAGTTTGACAGAGAACTTGTAATTAGTGTCTTTCCTCAAACTGCCACCTTGGGAAGAATTTGGTCAGACCTCTTTACACAGGGCCTGGGGTGGGTAGAGGAACAGGCTGCCCAGTCAAGACCCCCATGGGCCTGGGAAGGCAGTAGGAATTCAGATCCGGGGAGGACGGGAGGTGGAACCAGGTCCCGGAGGCCAAGTTACTGAGCTGTTCCAAGGCCGGGTGGGCCACGGGCAAGAACCAGGGCTTGCTGGAAACTGCTTAGCATGTAGTTGGATGGTAAGAAGCCATTCCCGGTGCTGTAACAAAGCACCCCCACCTGGTTGGCTTACAAACAACAGAAACATTGCTCACAATGCTAAAGGCTGACATCCAAGATAAGCCTGGTTCAACGCCCAGTGACGGCCCCATGCTTGTGGTCTAGTCAGCTTGACACAAATCTGGATAGTTTGGGAAGAGGGGAATCTTAGAAAAACGACTCCTTCTCTGTATTTGTAGGCAAGTCTGTGTGGTATTATCTTGATTAGTGATTGATTCAGGAGGTCCACTGGGAGCAGTGCCACCCCTGGACACGTTGCCCTGGATGGTAGAGAGGGCAGGCTGAGCAAGCCACGGGAAGTAAACCTGTAAGCAGCACCCCTCCATGGTCTCTGCTTTACTTCCCGCCTCCAGCTTCCTGCCTCGAGTTCCTGTCCTGTCTCCCCTCGGTGACAGAGTGTGTCCTGAGAGTTGTGAGCTAACATAAACTCTTTCCTCCTCAAGTGGCTTTTGGTCAGCACTGTTCTACCACAGCTGCTGAAATTTCTTAGAGAAGGGCTGGTAGATTCTCTCATTGAGAGGCTTAAATTCACGATGTCTTCTCTCTGTGCTCTTATTATTATTTTTTTTTTTTTCTGAGACAGGGTTTCTCTGTATAGCCCTAGCTGCCCTGGAACTCACTATGTAGACCAGGCTGTCCTCGAACTCAGAAATCCGCCTGCCTCTGCCTCCCGAGTGCTGGGATTAAAGGCATGCGCCACCACACCCGGCTTTCTCTGTGCTCTTATAAGATGAAGAAAAAAAAATGGTGGGGTTTGCTGCAGTCTCTTGTTTTATTTTTTGACCCATGGCCCATGCTGGTCTTGAACTCACTGAGTAGCCAAGGGTGTCTTTGAACTTCTGATCCTCCTGCCTCTACTTCCGGAGTGCTGGAATTGTAAATAGGAGCCAACATGCCTAGTTTATGTGGTCCTGGGGATCGAATCCAGAACTTCATACATGACAGGCAGCCACTCTTCCAACTGAGCCACATTGTCGGCCTTCATTTATTTATTATGATACAGTGTTCTCCCTGCATTTATGCCTGCACTCCAGAAGAGGGCACCAAATCCCATTACAGATGGTTGTGGTTGCTGGGAATTGAACTCAGGACCTCTGGAAGAGCAGCCAGTGCTCTTAACCGCTGAGCTGTCCCTCCAGCCCCTTCATTTTATTTTTGAGACCACAAAGGTCTTACCGCATTGCCCAGGCTGGCCTGAAACCCCTGCAATCCACTAACTTTCCTGCTACTCTAGCAGCTGGCACTAACTGTGCCAGGCCCCGGGCAGCCTCGAATTGCTTCCCTGTATTTGTCTGAGCCTGTACTCGCCCCCGTTCCTTTGCAGCGGTGCTGCCCCTGGTGGTTTACATTTGACAAAGACCTTGCTCGAGTGGCGCTGCTCTCTCTCCTCACACGTGCTAGGGCGGGTGTGACCAGGTAAGTCTTCCCTGGCCAGGGCAGCCACTTCGTCCCTCCCTGAGTCCTCTGGGGACTCAGTCAGGACAGAACTGAGCTACAGCAGAGGGCCGAGGCCCTCAGCCACAGGCCCTCTGCTCTTAGAGGATGAGGTATACACACCAGCTCTGCTGCCCCTCACCTTCCCGTGAGCCCTGTTGTAGCATGTAGAGCTGTGGAGTGAGCTCTGTCCATCAGGGCCTGGGAGGAGGGCAGGCAGCTGTGTTATGAATGAGGAGTCAGGTTGACTAGACCAAGCAATCCGATAGCACCACCTTCCAGTGAGGGTTGATGAATCTTCAGGCCAGGCTTGGACTCTACTTCCTCTCTAACAAGTCTCTACTTCCCCACTCTGTCTCTGTCTCTGTCTCTCTCTCTTTCTCTCTCTGTCTCTGTCTCTCTCTGACTCCCTAGAGAGAGAAAGACTGACAGAGACAGAGAGAGAGCCAGATATACCAGACACACACACACACACACACACACACACACACACGCACACGAGAGAGAGAGAGAGAGAGAGAGAGAGAGAGAGAGAGACAGAGACAGAGACAGAGACAGAGACAGAGACAGAGACAGAGACAGAGACAGAGACAGAGACAGAGAGAGACAGCGACAGCGACAGAGTCTTGGCGGATAGCTTCTCGCCCTTCATAAGGACCATGACCAATACTCCATTACAAAAGAAGAGTTAACAAGAGAAAGGCATAACATATTGACTTGATCAAAGTTACATAAAGACTCAGGGGAAACAATGTATCCTTATGCCTCGGGTCAGTGAAGGATGGGCGGTGGTACAGAATTGTGCCTGGGTAAAAGGTCATGACCTGACTGTGATAGACAGCAGGCCAGCAAGTCCTTCCTGTCCAGATGCTGCTCGTGTCTGTGCAACATCTCTGCTCTCTTGGGGCTGGTGTCTTCCAGGGAGAGGGGAGATAGTGAAGTTTCCAGAATTTACGGCTTGCTTTGGAGAAGAAGAATCCTGGAGTCGTTAGGGGAGTGGAAAGGACAGGGACTGCACAGGTCGGGCAGAGAGAAGCCGGGCCTCTGAACCCTGTCAGACTCCTATAGTTCAAGTGGGCCCATATGAGGTAACTCTGAGGTATCATGTGATCCCAGATATGTATATGCAAATACTGTACATTATTCTTACCTAATGTTTGTAAGCCTCTCTGACTCTCCACCCCTGGAAATCACATATTTTATGTTTTTGAAAGCCAATGTACTGAATGCCACACTTGTCACCGGGCTTTGAAAGTGAGAAACATTAAAAATGAGCAGCGGGTTCGAGGACAGCCTGGTCTACAAAGTGAGTTCCAGGACAGCCAGGGCTACACAGAGAAACCCTGTCTCGAAAAGAAAAAAAAAAAAAAAAAAAAAAAAAGAGCAGCAGGCTGAACCCTTGACCTGTGGCCCTCCCTGCTTCTTAGCCAAGAGAGGACTGTGCGTGTGGAGCGTGCTGTGCGCCTGACTCTCAATGGCTCCGATGAACCCCAGCTTCTCCTGGAATTCCGCTGTGGACCAGCAGGTGGCGCATGTGCGCTCTCTCTCTCTCTCTCTCTCTCTCTCTCTCTCTCTCTCTCTCTCTCTCTCTCTCTCTCTCTCTCTCTCTCTCTCTCTCTCTCTCTCCTCCATCTGGGAAAAAGAACTGAATATAGTAACCAGGACGGGGCTCTGAACATATAATTTTCAAACCTCCTATTCTACCGCAAGGGAAACCTCTGAGGGTTTTCTGGGAAAAGCAATTAGGTTAACCTCTTAGGAGGAGAAGTTGCCTTGCTGAGCTTGGCTGGGAAAATAAAATATCCTCCTAAGAACCATCCTAAGGAGGGTGGAGAGAAACCACCAAAGGAGTTTGTGGGAGGGAGGAAGGGGTTTGGGGCTTCCAGGGAAGGTCTGGGAACCTCAGAGAAGGGCTCAGGGCTTGGACTGAGCCATGCCTCAGGTCTGAGGAGGCCGAGTATCTACTTGTGGAGCTATGATTTTTAGGATAGAGGTTGATAGAGTCCAAATGGGTACAGGATTGCTCAGGGTGGGCTGAAGCTAACTAACCCCGGCAGTAGATTGGAATTAAGGACGGTTGTGAGTCTCATCTGCTGATGTTCACTGAGGGTCGGCTGCAGGAGCATCAAGTGTTCTCAACAGTGATCAATCTCTCCAGCCCCATCCTTCCCTCTGGCCCTCTCTCTCTCCCTCTCTCTCTTCTTCCGTTCCTTCCTCTCTCCCTCCTCCCCCTTCCCTTCTCACCCTTTCTCCCAACTCTTTCTTTCTATTCTCCATTTCATTCACCCCCCACCCATCCCCTCCGCAGCAATCTTCATTATTTCCTTCCTTCTGCTTTGGGCTTAATTTAGAATTCTCTTTCTAGTTCCTTGGATTGTAAAGCTAGGCTCTTGAAATTGTTCTTGTTTTTAATGTAGTGAGGGAATCCAGGAATGGTCACCTCAAAATGTGGCACCCCAGAGTGCTTACTCTTTTAAAAGGAAGGAACTTTGAGCGCAGAGGATGCTGGGAGAGGCTTTTCTCTGTTTTCTCTTTGTCTGATTGGATTCTGGACTGCTGGGGGGAGAAAACAATTACGCAAGGTCCTTTCTCTGATTTTCCATTAACTATACCGATTGCAAAGGGAAGTCTCAATACCTCCACAGACCGCTGTCACACACATTTGTCTTTTACTTGGTCCCATTCCAAAGACAAGCATTTATAAATGGCCCTCTGTTTTGTTAGCCAAACAGTCTTTGTCCCAGGCCTTTGAATTCCCCTATACTCATTTATAAAACGAGTCTATGTACTCGTTTTTGTCCTCCTCTATAGAAATGAGGTGTGTAATACGCTTAAGAGCCATGTTGGGGTGTAGGTAATTGTGCCATATGACCGACTTTCTACCTGTAATAAATGTATCTGCCTTTTCTCTTATTTATTATCGATTTATTCCAGTGCACCATTAAAGATAAGGGGCATTTAAAAAGTGTTTATAGCTGTATTTATAGCAGTAATCTCCTCTGTTTATTTTTAAAATGAATTTATCTTTATGAGCATTAGTGTTTTGCCTGCATAGGTGTCTGTGTGAGGGCATTCGATCCTATGGAACTGGAGTTATAGACAGCTGTGAGCTGTCATGTGGGGGATGGGAATTGAACTTGAGTCCTCTGGAAGAGCAGTCAGTGCTCTTAATCAGTGAGCCATCTCTCCAGCCCCCCGTATCCATCTTATGTGCGCTCTTCTTTCATCTCTTAAGTGTTTTCTAATTCTTCTTGTGTCTCTTCTTGAATCCATTGGTCATTTAAGAATTTTTTAAAAATTTTCACTAATTTGTGAATTTTCCAGTTTTAGTTATTATTGATGTCTGACACAATCCTGTTGTGCTTAAAAGATT